>CM052327.1:5800302-5829435 GCA_028455615.1 Lasioglossum zephyrum
CCATGATTCGTCGAGTCTAACTCCTTTCTTAAGATAAGACAGCTTTAATGCTCGTTCCAACTTCTTGTACCGTTCGTCATTTTGTAAATCAGAGAATTTCACCTGTATGGATACGAATAAATTGTTTACTGAATAGCGACAAATTCAGATAATGGATATGAATAATTACCTCTGATGTACGATCCATTTCGAGAAACCCGTGCCGATTATTTACACAAATTACAGAATATTTATCACGTGCAACGAACTCCTTTTCTGGCGGGCTATTGGCAAGTAACCGCTGGTAACCGCTCAACGTGAGGCTAACGAGGTTAACCAAGGTTAACCGACAGCCGGCAGCACTGATGATCAGTATTGTTATATTGGGCGGGTTGCATGCGCATGCGTGACCAAAAGCAATCAAATCAAATCAAATTCAGGAATCTACGTGCGTCCTACGGTCCGAACTTATTGGCGGGAAACCGGACGACGCACAGTAAAAGTATATCAGAAAAATACCACAAACTAGAGTATGAGGAATAGAGAGAATTAAAGAGAGAAAATGTGTTTAATTAAATGGTTTTTTACAATTATAATAAGTTTTTCGTTTGCGCCTCTCTATACAGATCGAAACGTAATGTATAAATTTTTAGAACTGAGAAAACATTTGTATGTAACATTGACGACAGCTTGATCGTACAGCGATATACTAACGTCATCTGTAAAACTATACATACGAAATCTATTATGATATCACAATAAATAATATTGAGTAACCTGTAAGTAAAAATTGAATACACGTACACACCGTACTGAAATTTGCGCGCACATTAAGCTTAAGCATTGGTCACTTTAAGCCTGAGAAACTAACATCATATAAATATTGGTCGTATTTTTCTTTTTATTGTTATCATCGTCAACATCCTCACCGCCATCATTCATCATCATCATCATCATTGTCGCATCATCGTCGTTATCATCATGATCACCATGGACTATTCCTTAAAAAAGAAGTACGTTATTGTTTCTTTCAGTGAAAAATGAAACAATTTCACACTCTTTCTTTGAATTCGTGATAGCACAAGTAATTGTATTTACTAATTACCACTGACTCGTGAAGCACAGATATTCTACCTTTACAACGGTAGTCTACTAATGAGTAAAATTCGACTAGATTTCCACATTAAAGATCGTATAATCTCAATTCAATATTACCGCTATCTCTATGGCAAGCTGTACGTATGTAATTAACATTAATTATTAGTTTTAAGCAGGTAGAAGAAAAAGTAGATTATTCTCTTATTAACAAATATATCGCTATTGAAATTGCTCCTTACGATCACCTGTATTCAGATGAATAGAACAAAACGCGTCTGCTGCGCGTTAATATTATTTTGCAGACTGTTTCTATCTTTATGATTTACTAGACGTCGATTTATCTGCTTCTCTCGATCCTTCCGCGGAACCAACGAATTCTTTCTGATGATCCTTCGGATTTCTGTCCTTGTAATCCCGTCGGTGATCATGATGATTATTGTGGTTATTATGATTGTTATGATTATTATGGTGATGATGATGTTGATGTTGGTGGTGATGATGATTGTTATCGGTATCTCTTCGATCTTTCTGTGACGTATGAAGCCAATAATTTCGACAAATTTTATCGATTTTATCGCGACAGCGATTGCGGTACATATTCTCAAGTTGCGGTAACACCGTAAAGTCCATTTCCGACTGATGATCTTGTTTATCGTGCCGATTTCTGCCATTTCTGAAATCAGACGAATTCACGATGAAATCACGAGACAACAACAATCTGTGCAATCACGGTTTACCTAGGCGTCCGACGATGCCAATAACTTTGGCTTTGCAAAGGCGGAAATTTATGAGGCATTTGTTCCTGCGTGGAACTCGTTGGTGAACCGCGATTATGGTGACCGTTGTTACTGTCGCGAGAACGAGCACCTTTATTAACACTTGCTGCATTTTCTAATACTTCTTTTAACTTTTCAATTTCTTTCCTTTGATCTATAATCTGTTTCATTAATTGTTTTACCATGGATTCTACACATCGCAAGTCGGCCTCGTCGGTCTGATTCAGTCTAAAACAATCGACTTGAATCCCAACATCAGTTACCGATTGTTTACTTGCTTTTTGCTCTTCCGACGAATCCAATTTCCTGCAGTAAACAGAACTCTTTTCACGTTAACAATTTTACCGTATCAATCGCGATTACTAACTTTTTCTGTTGCTCGACGATCTCGGACAAGTACTGATTTTGTGTCTTAGCCTCCTGCAAAGATATTTTAATATCTTGCAAATCTTTCTCTAACAGTTCCACCTGCAACGGTGCAACATTCACGCATCCTGGGCTATCCTAAAAGAGAAACGAATCATGTATCTAATCTTCAGAGAGCAGATTTTATGCATGAGAAAAATGTGTAGGTATAATTTAAAACAGTAAAAACATTAGAAGAATGTGAAAATACTGTTATATTATTTTCAACCTATTAAACATATTGACAAAGAAAATGAATTTCTTTTTTTTTGCAATTCAAAGTCTACTAATCTTTTATATTATTATTGTTCAAAACCATAGTAACACCTTTGGTTTCGCAAACCCAGTTCCATTATCTTCGGGGGATGAAGGACTACTAGGCACAAAAGCAGATCCTTTCGAAAATACTAATTGAAACTGTAACTCTGTAGAGAAACAAAAAATTGTAACATATTATATTGTAAGTATACTATGTTATATTATGCTAGAAGTATAATGATTTACCTCTGTTCCTTTGGCGAAGAGAATCTACTTCTTCGTGTAGAGCAACCAGTGTTGCTTGATGTTGTTCTTGCAAGAATTTCATGTTTTGTTCCAACTGAGCTACTATATCTGATGGCGGTTTTTTTCCCTTAGAAACAACGTATATTAGATTATTCAAAGTTTTTACAGTATCGTTGAAATGAAAAGAAAAAATCATGTTCTTACTTGAGGAAAGGGTACTTTTGGGACCGTCGATACCGTTGGTACTTTCGGCAATTTGACTAGCACTTCGGACGCCATTCTTGATACTTTAATGCTTAGTCGAGTAAATAAAACATAAATATTCACCACAGATTTATAGAGGTAAAATGTTGGGTTCTAAACGCAGACGAACGAAACGAAGTAACTTCCGTTGAGAAAGCGGTCGCGCTTCCAAATATCTGGAAAGACAACGTAAAAATTAATTTTTCAATAGTACGAGATGATTATGCTACCGCTAAAACAATGCGACGTTATTCTGTGGAAATAAAAATCGTCTCGCCTCGCAGCATCGTGATCCGACACTGAACAAGCGAAAGCGTTCCTCGATAGAGAGACACATTTCGATGAAACGCGGGATAACAGAAAAGATACGCAATGTCAGAAAATAAATGATACTACCCTAGAATGACAAAGGTCCGTTCGACACTTCGCCGAATCAGTTACACTTAAACACAGATCAGCAGTGCGAAATGACAGCTGAAAAATTCGACAGGACACACGATCACCAAGGTCTTCGAGGAGCGTGATTCTGCGCCTGGATTTTTTGACGTCATTTCACACCATCCAAGGATTGGTTAATACTTTAGCAACAATGGTGGACATCGACTTTTAGCGATTAATTGTTCCGATACGATTTCAAAGATCTCCGGCCTTGGCTGAGCATAGGGGAGAGAACGAATTCCACGTACGATCCAAAGAGCGCGAATGAACATTATGATCGAGGAATAGAAACAGAGTTTGGCATCGGTGCAGTTAGCTCTAGAAGTTTGAAAAATAGCGCGTAAAATATGTGTAGATCGTCAGGTGGGATCCTGTTTGGATACGCAGAACAGTACCTGTTCGCAGGACGACCTGTGTGTTTTGTATGTCCTCACGAGCGGGAGTATTGACACAGAATACTCGGCCAGAGGCGCAGAGCGCTTCATCAGAGACGAAACTTCGAAATTTTGCAAGGATCAATTTCCAGTTCGCATGCGTGCGCAAATTGTATTCTAAAAATTCAACGACCAATAATACCTATCGAGCGCGCTTGCGTTCCCGTAGAAATGTTTTTAATAAGCACAAATAGAAGTATTAACATTCGTGTAAACGTGCGAGGATATTCACCGATACACATGATTCGATGAAAGTCACTTTTTAAGTATAATTCCATTCATGAAACAGCTTTTACTTATTGAACACAGTCTTCCGAAAACAGGTCAAGATCTGTTCTAATGTTTCGAATATTCCCGCGCTTTCCAGTATTTTTAACGCAGCGTCGGCAATGAAGATTTTGTCGGTAAAGAAGCGACTACAGAGGGAGAGTGTTTCTTGCGGGAGAGACAAAGACAGAGAATACGAAACAGCTTGTTTTATTCGATATGCCTACGTCTAATTCATTTTGCGAGGAAGCAGTTTTGATACTCTTTGTGTTGAAATATTCTTTGGGGAATAGGGCTCTATACGCTACCCCGCAATAATACAGAAAATATTTCAACACAAAGAGTATCAAAAAATATTGCTTCCTCGCAAAATGAATTAGAAGACAAGCTGTTTCGTATTCTCTGTCTTTGTCTCTCCTGCAAGAAACACTTTCTCTCTCTGTCTGCTTCGTAGTTTACCTTTATGCCGCTATTTTCGCTCCGGCGCACCCACAGGAGTTTCGCATCTGGTCAAGCACTCTGTGGTATTTGGTATTGATCGAATAACAATACCATATGATATCACGCTATAGCATACCACAGCCGCGCCCATATTTTCTGTCGATCTTGCCTTTATATTGCTTTATATGCCGTACGATATATCGGTGAAGCTTCGCCAATATATGAAGTTGTTTCTACGATAACACAAGCAAGCAAACATGACTTTTTAATTATTTTTTTTTAAATCATTGCTACGTCAAATTAGAAGCATCCCTTAGGCATTAGATAGGACAAGATAAATACTTTCTATTTGAAAGTATTTTTCGATAATTAAACAAACACTGCTGATCGTGATTATTGTAGCACACAATATATATATGTTTATGGACGTATACGTATTGCAAAAACGAACGTTCAGATTTCGATTGCCGAGTACTCTGAATATGTTACGCTATTGAAACATCGACAATTCATTGCCAATTTAACTCCTGTTCAAAAACTAAAAGGAAACTGCTCTTTTTTTTAATTTCCTTCGTGTTACCGTCCGAAGGAAAGTGCGCTCGTATCTGATTTTTGTAGAATTTGCGCGTACTTTAATATTTGGTCTTTGAAACATTGCTAGACGTAAAAGAAATTGTTTAAATAATGTTTTGAATCTTCGACGTAACGAAAAGAGAAAGATGGCTTATTTGGTAGAGAGCAAAAAATGCGATGAGATAAATAATAAAGATAGAGAACATGTTCTATCTTTTGAAATGGGAGAAGATTATAAATTTAAGGTATTTTTATACACATATATGTATATTACATAAGTGTGTGTATGTATATGTCAACACGTTGTAAAATGTTGTTCATTATAGTATACGCCAGAAAGTCATTTTAAGCACGTACTAAAAAGTGTGCAGAGGCAACGATGCAAGGAGGACGAAGAGCGCATCTGGACCTCGTTTGTTAAGGAACAGGAGTTTCATAATTTAAGATTTCCAGAGAAAGATATTAATCTGCCTATGCAGAGCGTTAAAGATCTCATACAAGAAAATATGCAAGATGTAGATAGAGAACTTAAGAGGCTACAAGAAGATGCTCTCCCTGAACGAAACAAAGGAATTTGTAACTGTAAACTGAACAATAGAAATGACAAAGTTGCAAGTGTAGAAGTAAGTATTTTTTACAATTTTCAGTTAATTATTATCGCAATTAATGAAAAGATAACGTTCACATGATTTTTTAAATTCTAGCCAAGCAGTACACAGAACTGTTCTCCAAGACAAAAGGTGCCAGCAATAGATGAAGCTGCATGCAATTCTAATATTTTGATTCCGACATCGCAAGCAAATAATATCACTGATTATCAGGACTGTAAAACATCCAAGAAAATAACAAAATCAAGAACCAAAAAGTCTGTATCAGATTCTTCTATCATACGTAAAAAACATTATACCGATCAACTACTTCGTGCGACTAACCGTTTCGAGGATGACTCAGATTCAGACTCGAATTTAAGCAATAGTAGAACGGATACTGTTCGTGTACAAGCAGATCCACTTACGATACACAAGCTTCTCTCAATGCAGAGGAAAATATCTACGTTGCTGAACGAAATTTCGTTTAGATTACGTAGAATTCCTTTGCCAGATGGAAACAACGATATGAAAAGAAGACAGCAACAGACCATGGAATTTGCCGTTAGGTTCTCGAGAAATTACCTGTATAATCTTAACAGGCTTGTAACGAGCATTCACGGGCATATTGATGCTGCGTCTACCAGAACAAAGCTGTATCATAGAAATGTCACGTTCCATCAAGATATGATTAAGCAAAAATTGATCGCTGCTTATCAATTGTTAATACAAGCACTGAATGCCTATAGCAAACACATACCTAATTCTATCGACGAGGGTCATCCTGTGAAGCTGCAGAATGCATTACAGATCGTTAGCGACTTGAAAGACATTTGCAACAAAATTGAAATTACGGCGAATTATTTCTGTTCGGGGGACGTAAATGCCTCGCCGGTAATAATACATATTAAACAAAAGTAATTCTAACAATTTCGGAGTAACACCCTTCAGGAAAATTTTCTGTTACAGGAAAAAGATCCTCAAGATGACATCGACATTGTTTTGTCGAAATTAAAATTGAATTTGGAATCTAAAGAACAATCTGCAAGACGCAAGCATGTCGAACCCGCAGCGGCTCCTGCGAGAACGTCTTTGCAAAACGGAAGGCAGTTAAATAAAAAAAAGAATTTATCTAGTCGACTAAGCATGTACAGTATAGATGTACCTAAAGCTAATCAAAGGAAAAGCACAGATTTAAGAGGGAAAAGTATTGGAACTTGCATATCATTGATTAGTACAGATGTTATTTGAAACATCTCGAATACATAAGTTTATCAATTTTTCAGGGTATCACAGAGAAAGAAAATGTAAAGTGGCGGACACGAAAAGCGTGAACACTCAGCACTTTACAATTCCGGAATTACTATATCCTAGTCCTGCTACACACACATCGTCTTCGCAAGACACCGTTCTGATCGATTGTACGAAGAATATGAAGTATTTGAAAGACGTCGATATTAAAACTATGATGGACGAAGTGCCGATCGATTCCGAGAATGTAAGATATATCAGTAATATACAGAAACGAATTAGAATAAGTTTAAAAAGAAAGTAATTTTGTGAAATAGGATAGTAATCTAGAAATTCAAACCAAACATAGTAATGCGACGAAAGTAGAACAGTTTGAAGGATTGGAAAAGAAGTCGTTCATTGAAATATGGAACCCTAGGAACGCGAAAGATAAAGAAACAGATACTAGAGTAAAAAATACGTTAAATGACGATGATATAGTAAAGAAAGTAACTACAATTACTAAAGAACACTTGGCTACTCTAGTTCCTGTGATTAGCGATTTAATGACTCTCGTAACACAAAAGGTAGGACAAAGTACTGTGTACGCAGTAAAATATTCTTTCGGATTTTTCGTCGCTCATGTACTATTTGAGGGCTTACATCGTGTACTAACTCGTTTGTCAAATTTCTCATAGAAGACTGACTTGCAAGCACAGCCTCTGTCTGAAACATCTATGGGAACGCTAGTGGATTTTCTACAAAAGTATCAATCCCCTAAAGATTCTGATACTCGAGTACCTTTAACGGATGCTGGTTGTAAATATTTTACAGAGAATAGGTAAATAAAGCATAATAATAAAAATTCGTCTCGCTTAGGTAAAATAAGAACAAATATTTTCGTATTGTGATAGCTTATCTGAAATTCAGAAGCACAATAACAACGTACAATTGATTTGTATGTCGTCCACGGACAAAAATTCGAACACAAGACAATGCGATGTATCTTGTCAAGCAGATGAGACTGCGATAAATGTAAGTAATGTGATTGAATATTCAGGCCACTCTGGTATTCGATTCTTCTTTAAACAAAGAATATGATTAATTTTTAGATGCTCGGTGACAGTAAAGCATCGCGTACAAATACCAAACATAAATTGGAACTTTTTCTTTCGAAGGAAACTGAACACAGAATTTTAGCATATAGAAACGAGTATAAAAAAGCGTGTCAATTGAAACCAATGTATTCTAGCAATACACAGAATAAACCATGGGATATCGTAGCATGGTAAGAATACGAAATAAGATTTTTTTTTTAAATTTGTGCTAACATCAATTTTTGGAGCAGGATATCCGATAAACTGATAGATGAGCTGATAATAGAAAACACGAAAGAATTTGAACCGCCAGGGTTACTACAAAAAATATGTGAGATGGAATTTCAAGAATTTTAAGGGCAACCGTTTCATAATTATTGAATTAATCTAGAAGATCATATTTATAAAATGAAATATTTTTAAAGCCATTTTCGCTTGGAGTATAAATTTTTTGAATAAATTATTACTTTATACATAAACGTTTAATTTATTCTATCATTTTTTTCTGTGTTTCTATCAGAATAACAAATAACTACATATATATAGATATGCATCTGAATAGTCATGTGTGTGCTGCTCACACATGCATGTGTTTGCTGCAACATGGCGCTAAACCTAACCTCTTAAAGTGCTTATTTTTACTCACGATTCGAGTGATAATGAAATAATAATACATGTAATAGCTAAAGACATAAAAATACAAAATGAGACTGATGGTTCTAAGATTGTATAAAGACTTATTGCGATACGGTAGAGATTTGAAATATACGGATAAACTATATTTTCGAGCTAGAATTCGTCATGGTTTTAGAGAAAATAAACAATTGACTGATAAGCAGGAGATAAAATTTCAATTTCAGGTAAGCATTCCTCATTCTTGTCGATGCGGTCCCTAATTTGTTGAATAATTTGTATCGCGTCAAGTTGTTCCACTGGAATTTAATGGTTTCAGTATTTCGCTTAACCTAAAATCTAAGGAATTTAAACAGCTATATTTTTTTCAGAAAGGGCAGAAACTTTTGTCGAATCAACGTGTTTTATGATTAATTATTAGGAAACGAAGTTTATAATTGTACTGTAGTAAAAATGTTTAAGCATTCATTAAACAATGATTATTTCATTCATAAGTTGGTTTTTTACATATCCTCGTTGACTCACAGAAATGCAGAGTTATGTTGTAATAACAACAGGGAAGTCATCGGACCTTTAAACTATAGTAATCAAATACGTCACAAATCTTATAAACGTTTCTTAGATTATTCAAATGTGCCTAAAATGGACGAAAACGATCTCGAAGAACAATTCGTGAGAGGATCTGGACCTGGTGGTCAAGCTACCAATAAAACGAGCAATGCGGTCATTTTGAAGCATAAACCGACTGGATTAATTGTAAAGTGTCATGAAACTAGAAGTCTATATAAAAATAGAGAAATAGCCAGAACGAATATGTTGACGAAATTAGATAATTTAATTAACGGTGACAACTCCTTAAGAAATCAAGAAGAATCGCTTATGAAGCAAGATAGCTTGAAAAAGAAACAGAAGCAAAAGAAATTGGCAACGTTAAAGGAAGAGTTCGAGAAACGCGAAAATCTCAAATAATTTAATCAACTTCTATATATTAAATAATTAGCGGAAATGTATAAAAAAATAAAACATTGTAAAACCATTAGGAATGAATAAAAGGGCAGAAAAATCCATGTACAAGGTTTTCTTTCAGTTTTAATGGAAAATTCATATCTTTAATAGTCATCTCTTTTTTTGTAATCATGAAAGGCTTACAATTATTTTTCTTCGAAATAAAATATTTAGGTGGACCCTCCGAGAGGGAATTTAATAGATAATGTTACATACGATGATGCGCGTTTTGTAACAGAACATGGTCAATACGCTACGATAAAGCTTTGTATGCAGTCTCGCGTGGTTTCAGGAAATTGCTTTCGCGAACGAAAAATCATCTGTCTCACACTAAATATACTTCGCGCGCATTGTACCGTGCAAAAGCAAAATGATGACAAGTCTTTTACAAACACAGTGAATACATACAAACAACGAGAACGTCTCGTTCGAGAACGCAAAGACTGCATATATGTAAAGAATGTACAGGGGTTCTCGATCGAACCCAGTATCGGAAAAGACACTATGAAGAATATTAATAAAATTCTATCGATGGGGGTGCCAATAGCGTTAAATACTATTCTCTACGTACACAAATAATATTTTATACATAATGTACAGTTGCAGAGTGTACAGGGAGTGTCGCTCAACGCGACGATTTAAAATTACTAATAAAATTGATTGACGTAAGTAATTCGAATTCATCGCGTTGGGCGGCTCGCCGTGTACGGAGTAAATTTCAACCAGCGAGATCTCGTGGAAAATCTGTGTGTGTGTGTGTGTGTCTCGGCCTCGAAATTTAAACTATACAGCACAACCTCTTTCGTCGAGGATTATTTCAGCTACTCTTCAACCATCGGCTGAACTGACCGCGGCCAGTTTTTAAACGTTTTTTCGGCGGCTGAACGTTCGACCGCGGTGAACTGGAACTTCTTAACCGTCTGTTGCTAGCGATCGTCACCGAAAGAATACTGTGGTCCATGTCTACTTGTTCGTCGATCTTCATCATTCGAACGACCGGCTGGAATTCGATGCTCGAACGTCTTTGCTCGAGTTCCGAAGTCGCTATTAAAGCTGGACTTACGCGGCCCGACAACGCGCACTCCATCTCCGAGTTCTGCGTCGTCTCAGACGATACAGCGTGCTCGGCTCGCCGTTTCACACCTCTCAAACTCTGCTGCTTCTTGCACGTAATGTTCAAGTAGGCTTCCTCCTTGCAGTTCTCGTTTTCCTCGTACACGGTGTCGGAAGACATGTTGTTCCTTCTCGCTCGTTTCCTCGAATGAATCCGCCTCCTGCCGGGCCCTCTACCGACCTTGCCACCTCTGTACACGTTGTTCCGATGCTCAATCTCGGGGTCCGGATCTTCAGGATGGAGTTTCTGCGGACTGCGTTTCCTCGGCAGTCCGTTCGCGTTATGATGGTTCCTTGCGACTATTCCGGACTCGGTCTCCTTCCTGCACAGGTTCTCGTGGTTCTCGAGTTCTGCACGCGACTCGCACGTCTCCGTGGACGTATTGTCTCGTTGACGCTTCTTCATGGTCGCCTTCGAAACAAACACACGCCGTTCCGCGAGAAGATTAACATCCTTCCGGAATACGTGATTCTCGTCGTTTCCAGGATCGTTCTCCGAAATCTCTTCGATCTCCGACAATTCCTTCTTGAACGCAAAATCTTTGTTTATCAGAAAAGTCCTCTCGGGCTCGGTACAAACGCCGCCGGTGCTGGCGGGCGTCAACGGTTCCGTACAGGTCTCTGTGTTCGTATGCAGAATCGAATTGTCGTTAATTTCTATGATCGCGTCGCTCTTCTCTTCCCCGTCGTGTAGCGCGTCCCGGCAACTGGTGTTCTCAATGTACGTTTTGCGTAAGCATCCGTCGTCCTCCTCTTGATGATGATGATGCTGCTGATGGTCAAGGCCGCTAGATTGCTCGGTGTCCCGCAGAATATCAGGAATGGTGGATGATAACCGGTTGCTCGCCGCCTCGTCCGCTAGTCTGTCGAGAGCGCTCTGGTCCCGTACATCGCAGCTGGTCTCGTTCTGCTCGACATTCTTCTCCGACAAATTCCCCCGGTCGCAATCAGTGTCAACCACGTGTTTCGCTTGGAGTTTCTTCTTCATCTTGATGCCGGGCCAACCTGTACGATTTTTTCGTTTTTTCCTGCGTTTCGATGGCGACTCGACGTTCACCTCGCCGCACTCCGAGCTGGCACACGAGGAGTTCTCCAAACAATTCGCTAGCTCGTGACAATTCTCCAGCAACTCGAGCAAGTTTGCTGGAGGGCCTTTCGGGATACTCGGCTCGTCCAGACAATTCTGTTCTATTTGCGCGGCGTCAGGCTCGAAGGAGTACTCTAGTTCTATAGTGTCGTTCGCGTTCAGCATCTCGTCGATCGTCTTGACCATCTCCTTCAGGTCCTCGTCCACTTCCGACTTCACCTCGGGTTTCTGGTCCGGCACGGGAGTGTTACTCGTTTGCGAGCCAACCGACTGGCACTCCTCTATCGTATACAAATTCGAAGGCTGTTGCTGCTGCTGTTGCTGCTCCCGCTTCCTAATGATCGTCGACATGATGGCCAAGGTGGACGCGTGGCACCGTGGACTTTTCCTCGGCGACCGTCCGACGCAACCGCTGCTTCGGCCACGACCTTTCCTCCTGCTGTCGCTTCTATTCAGATTCTTCGTTAGAACTTCATGAAAATTGTCAATCTCATAAGGTAAAAGAAACGGTTTTTGCGAGTCACCTTCACTGAAATAATGCCAGAACTCAGCTCCCTCGTCTTGCCGCTGATACGTCTGATACCATGGCTCAGACTTCGGTACAGCTTCAAAGGAGAACTGCATCTTCTCCACTTCTGGCGAAGGTTTGGACGGATATACTCTCTCTTGCTCATCGGCTTGTACTTTCTCGACGACCTCCTCTTGTTCTTGGATGACCGGCCTCGTCATCTCCTCGACGACCAAGGGCTCTTTGATTCCTGTCAAAGGTGCCTGATACCTCAGCCTACTCCCAGGTGTCTCGAACTTGTAATAATTTTCGTTGTCCTTGATGAGCGCCTCGGCTTGTGTTCGTCTTCTTTTCCTAGCTCGACCCAGACTCAGCGAGTCTTGCGAGTCCTCCTCGATGGGCTCTGTTTTGATAGGAGTATTACAGTCTATGGATGAACTGGGACATGCAGAGCTGATGGTGTCGTTGTAATCGCTCTCTGTCTCCCTCGGCAACACGCTGCTTTGCTCGTCGTCACTCGCCTCGCTCGAGTCATCTCGCCTTGGCTCGCCGAACATAAACGACTCTGCCTCGTCGCTGAGCAACGATAATTCGGATTTCCTCACGCGCTTAAACCGTACAACTACCGGCTTCTCGCTGGATGGCACTTCTTTCTTCTCCTCGTCATCGACATCCTTCTGCACCGTACACTGCGAATTATTGTTCGATACTACACTTGAGCGCAACTTACTACCTAACACTTCCACTTTGTAATACGCGCGATTGTCCTCGATCAAACGCTCCTCGACCGATAGTCTGTGACGTCCCCTAAAACTCCTACCACCCCGCCTGCCCGATTTGAAATATCTCGGTTTCAACGTCTCTACTTTCGCGTCATCTTTTATAACATGACCGTTACACACAACGTCTGCGGCAGCGTCAACGTTCTCGCATCCCTGGGAAACCTTTTTTACATTCGACGGGACATTCTCGACCGACAGTTTACCGTTCAACCCTTTCACGATCTCGCCTCTAGACGTTCTGCACGAATTATTACAACCGTTCTCGTTGACACTCAAAGTATTGTCGTTATAATTAAGTTGTACACTACCGTTCGTTTGATCGTGATTTCTGTACTGTACAGAATCCCGATCCTGTTTGACGTACTCTGCACTCACACTGTTGTTCTGTTCGTTATTGCAAGGTATCGTTCTCTGCAAATCCTGGTTATCAACATCGTTTTGCTTGTTGCACGCTATGCCACAGTCTTTCTCGTCGTCGCGTTTCTCTTTCAGCTGTAAACGTTGTGCCGCTGTAAACGTATCGATCTTGAACTCGTGCTGTTTCGAATGGTTCAGCATCTGCTCACGCATCAACTCATCCTCTGGATCGTCCTCCTCTATCCAGATCGTTCCCTTCGCTCGTTTCTTTATGGTGTACCCCTCGAATTTGTCGTAGATCTTCTCTGTTTTCTCGACCTCGTGCCACGGGCTTCCTTTCGACCGTAGCAAGTGTCCGCTTTCGTGTTTCGCGCGAGTACGTAAATTGTGAGGCGAACTTAATCTTAAATTGAGATTCCTGCGCGCGCCATTGCACTGCACCATCTTTATATCATCGACCTCGAAATCCCCTAAGCTTTTCGAGTTTCTACTTACTTTCCCTTCTGGCAGTACTATGTCATGAAGATTACGATCTCCATTGGAAAACAAGTTGCAGTCTTTTCTGTCAAACAGAATAGAAAGAAAAACAGCTTATCAAATGATTCTTGACAAATCCGGAACGATAAAAACGTGATTACTTATGTATATATACGTACTCTATATCCTTTGTTCTGTTCAATTTTAGAAATGCTTCAACGTTGGCTCCTGCGTTGATCAGATTATCCAAGGATAAAAAATTGTCATTGTTCCGCACAAAGTTAAGATGTTGGTCGCTTTGCACATGTTTGCTAAGATCCCGGTAACTGATACGACAAATTTCACAATAACCAGAAGCTAATTGTTCAGTTCTGCGAGCACGAGTGCCAGTCGTCCGTGGTCGCCGAGTCATCTCTTTATTCTGTTCGATATTCACAATATTATCGCCTGTACCAATTACTATACATTTAGATTGTAACGCGCATCGCGTCATATCGACCTACCTCCTCTTCTTTGACCGGTTGAATTCTCTCCCTATTTTCCTTTACGTCTGCTCGTAATTTCTCTGGTTTTTCTCGTCTTTTTGTGTTGAAAGGACAGGAGCCTAACGGCCCAGAAAAATTTAACGTCGGCCACACAGGTAGTTCAACGAAGACGGGCCTTGTATTCCTGGATACAGTTGTAAATTTAATACAAACTGTTACTAGCAATTTCGCTATACTCCCTGAGGAAAACGTACCTCCGAAAGGCCTCGAATTTGATATAAGGTCCCTTGAGATGCCTGACCTTTAAATCCTTTGTTGAACTCTGCTGACAAGACTGATTCGATCGTTTCAAAGGATCTGTATCTTTAACAGAGGAATAGATTCTATCGAGCCAAGTTTGTAGTTTATCGATCGCCCAAATAGGAATTCCCCAACTTTGGGCGTTGTAAAGTGGATCCACGGAACACTGTTGTGGCTGTATCAGAGCACGTTCCAACATTGCATCCACTCGCGATTTCTGCAACAAGTCCAAGTAAAACGGAAGGTGTTAACGAACAAATATAACATAGAAAGTAGATTCTCCGCGAGCAGAAATACTTACAGATCTTTGGGTAGTTGGACCCCTCAGAGAAGTTGAGTTAGACAGAGCACAGTCGGGACTAAAATACGGCGTTTGAGGAGTTGCCACGGGAGTCGGAGTTTCTAAACTCCTCAGCGAGGGAGGTCCCCCGCTGCCTCCGCTGGCACAACCCCATTTATATTTCTCGAAGTTGATGTCACCCGACTTGTTTACCCTGTCGCTAACTACCAGAGTCACGTTTTGTACTAAAAATAATTCGATCACCTAAAAAGAACAATCGAGATCTTAGAGAGTTAGAAAAAGAATAGTAGATAAACGATGTGAAAACTTTTTGATAAGGGAAAAAGAAGAGGTGTGAGCTGAGGATCGAATGGTTATAAAAAATGACAACAGGGCCAACTTACGTGTGGTACGTCGACAGCTGTGCATGGAAAAGGATGTGCAGAAAGTGTGGACACACAGTGATAGTAACTGACTCGCTGACGGACGTACGGGCACACGTTTACATCGGCGGTATGCTGACGTCAAGGAGGTCTCGTGTTCCTCTCGAGAAGCGTAGCGACCGAGCGCGCCTATCAAACGATTTCACAGAAGCGCGAGTTACGCGCGTGCAGATAGAAACGTTCGTGCAGTGAACAATGGTCGCCGCATTGTTGCACACCGCCGTTCTAATAATACGTCGGACTCACGGAGAACCAGAACAATAACGAAACACGTGGGATCGAACGAAACGAATAATTCAACGGTGTTTCGATCGGAACGCCGACGCGAGGGTATATTACGAGCCGAGTCACCGCGGTGGTCGAGGTTGTCGCGCCGAGTTTTACGCTCGGTTACTGTCAAACGGTATTGAAACGCACGAAACCATCAGCACAAAACAACTTCCTCGAACGACACTGTTTATCGGTCCGCGTATCACCGAATATCGTGAAGTAAACGGCGGACACCTTTCGAAATGCGACTCGCGAGGAACGGTACCGTTGGGGGAAGTTTCTCGAGACGTTTCTCGACCGGTCAAACGAAAGTAAAGAGATAAAGGAAAAGAGCGCTGGGACGCGCTGCGAGATCGTTACTCGCGGGGGAGAACTGTCACGCACAAAATGGCCATTCGCCGTTAACAGCTTGGCAGACGAGCCTGGAGGCGGCGCTTTGCGTTTCTGTTCGCCCGAGGACAGCGAACGCCGCAGCAAACCGAACAACAGACTTTCCCTGGATACGTGAAAAGCGATTTTCGCTCGGTTTCCACGTCCATTTTTTTCGTTTTTTTCCCCCCTTCGACGACCCACCACGCAACAACACAACAACCGATGATGACGAATCCGGTCCACTTCGTTCTATTTCTCGGGCTGTCCTAAAGATGGCGCGAGCACGACCCGGTTTTTCACCGATTGTTTGTCAACAGAGAACTATTGGGTCGTGCTAGAAATTCGGGTCTTTCGTTGCGGAATAATGGAAATTTATGTCGCTGAAATATCTGTTTCAAATATTCCTCGCTGTATATTTCTACAGGTACGATGAGAACGCATGGTTTTTCTAGTTAAAAGATAAGTAGTGCCCCAAATAGACGATACAATGTTGTGAAGTTTTCGAACGACAACAAATTTGAAGGTTATTTGCGATCGGTAAATGTTAATCATCGATCGATTTAAATACGGTTCGACTCTTGACTCGGCGATGCACGCGGGTTATTTGTTTCAGATGGTATCGAGTACGATACAGCTGAGTCGGAAATATTTTCCGAAGAATTTACAAATTTGCGACGCCGCTGCATTTTTGTATTTGGCATTGTCAAACTTCGATAGATATCGTTTCGTTTTATTTCGATGACCGGCATACTGCGTTCTAGACGAATGTGTTCTCTTTTTTTTATATATACCAACGCTGTGCGTGCACCCACGCTCCGCGCGTAACATAAACGGCAACAAGATATACGAATGAACGGGTTGAAAGTGGCGGGAAGGAGGATAGAGGATGAAGCAAAGGAAGGAAAAGGAGAAAGCAGACAACCATGAGAGAGATATAAGGATGAGGGGAGGGGAGGAGACGGTCAGATGGACGTTCCAATGGAGCGCTAAGAGGGAGTTTGTGGTCCGTAGGTCCGCGGTTCGTCAACGAAAAGAGGCTTGCAATGCACTCGACTTATGTAGCCCGTTGTAGGCGATGATTCAACGATATGAAAATAAAGACATCCGAAACCACGAATTGTTTCGGAAAGACGATCTACATTCGTAACGAATACTTACTCCACCCAAATCTTTGATTTTCGCTTCTATTTTGGCTGTGGTCGCATGGTTTTTTATGTCCAAGTAAAAAGATTTTCCCTCTAACGGTTTATTGTCTTTCCGAGCACGTACATCTAAAATATCACAGAAATGTCTTAGCGACGATTCAGGTGGCAGACAGGAAATTTCTTGCACGATTAAAGCATACATGTAACGCACGATAGGTTAACAGATAATGCTTATCGTATCGGTCCCGCAAAATAAAAAGAAGAAAAATTATTATTTACGTTCTCCTTCGAAAGGAACAAATATACAACGCGATTATTCAGTAGACTGAGTACGTTCGTGTAAAATCGGGGATTTATGTGAACATCAATTAAACGCAGATGCTGCGTCTCTGTTAATGTCAGGTTAACCAGTAATTAAAATCTGCGAACGCATAAAGTCCGTGGTGATAAGGAAACGGTGCGTCGTTGAAGAAAGATACAAGACAATAAGAAAAGTAGTATTAGACTGAATGGTTGTGTCGTACGATGAGATCATCGTATAAATGTCAAGGAACAACGTTTACGTGTTAGGACGAAGTACGGCAATAGTTTTACACGAATACGCTAGTTGTGATGTACACGAAAGGGGAGAGAGACGGTCGATGAAAAACTTGATTCCACGAACAGCGAGACCGTGCGTGCCGAGAAACTTTAATACGCATATGCTAGACGTACGTGACTGTTTGGTGAATTTATTTTCTCTCGGTAGCTGCTTCTGCTCTTGATGTTGGATTTTGGACGGAGATACCATTCCTATGCCATGCACCGCACACACAACAACTATATATTCCTTTCACTATACTTTAGTATTTTTGAAACACTTCCCATTCTCGCAAGCGTGCCGCATACCATCGCATATATCTCTCTGCATATTCACCGGTCGCTCTAATCTCTCGAAAGAACCATCACCGATCTAAACAACTCCTATCGAAATTTTCATTTTGCAATGAAAACGTTCACTGAATCCCTTCCGCACCGACCAGAACCCATCGATGAACTGCTATGCGTAACAGTTTGATATTTAAACGCAGGTGGTCAACGAAAAAAATGTCCCTGAGAATTTAAATCACTAGAGGCCAGGGTAGTTTCGAAATCAAAATCACGATAGAAAATATTAATTAATAAAATATATGTAGAAGAGAAATTCAGAATTATATGGGTACGTTTGTTCATTATTTTTGGAAATTCATGCATAGGGATCTTTTTCAGTCTCCATACGTAGCGTTTTGCGTAGCGAGCCACGAGATGGCATTTTGTAAAAATGTAGAGAATGTAATGTTACGATCGATACAAACATTTAAAAAATATAATAACATTCTGTTGTATTTATTACACCACAAAAATTAATTCTTGAACCATAGTTCAGTTCACGAAACGGTATGTTCGGTGAACATTGTTGTCTATCCTGCTACATTTCAAATATTGCGGCGCTTTTTTGATCGCGTCATCTGGCGTTCGACTATCGAACGTCACGGTAAAAAAAAATGGTTAGTGAAAATAGGTTGCGGATATTTCCGAATCGATGTATAGGATCTGGAATTAGGCAAACGTTTGTTTACTCTTTCAAAGGTTGTGTTAAACTTCAAACGAGATGAATTGAACAATTGCGAAGAATTTGCTACACCTACTTTCAACCTGTTAGATATGTTATACGAAGTCTGTCGAAGAGTTTTCGGTTGTCAGAGCGGGACGAGCGAAAATTCATCCGCTGTCAAATAGGTATGTACGATTTAATGTCGGTGGAGCTCGTGCATAACCTCACTCTTGACAATGTTGCGTTTCGCAGGTTCGTTCGAAAAGAGGATCGATAAACGACAGGATTAACGTGGACGTTCGTACCGGAAGAATATTTGAAGAATGTCGTGTACACTTGTACGAGAGTTTGTCGAAAGCTTTAAATCCAGAAATGAAGAAGCACGTAATAAAGCAGCCAGAGACCTGTGTCTCTACGTTAAAACGGAGCTGCGGGAAGCGTCGCAGGAAGAAATTACAGCGTTTATGGACGAATTTAACCATCATATATTTGAGATGGTATCCGGATCCGATGTCAGCGAGAAAAAGGGTGGTATATTAGCCATAGTTTGCCTTATCGGCGCAGACGTAGGAAACATTAACACGAGAACCATAAGATTCGCAAACTACTTGAGAAATTTATTACCTTCCAATGATGTGGGTGTTATGGAACTGGCTGCTAAAACTGTTGGTAAGCTGGCCTTAGTTTCAGGTACTTATACAGCCGAATACGTAGAATTTGAAGTTAAACGTGCCTTTGAATGGCTGGGCGGAGATAGACACGAAGGCAAAAGACACGCCGCCGCTCTTGTTTTGAGAGAACTTGCTGTTTCTATGCCGACATATTTTTTTCAACAAGTAACTCCATTTTTCGAACTTATATTCAATGCTGTACGTGATCCAAAGCCTGTGATAAGAGAAGGTGCTGTAGAAGCGTTGCGCGCTGCTCTGGTCGTCACCGCGCAGAGGGAAACTGCGAAACAGATGCACAAATCTCAATGGTATAAACAGTGCTACGACGAAATAGTCGCAGGTTTCGAGGAAGTATATACCAGAGAGAGGGGGGTGAATAGGGACGACAGAATACACGGTTCGCTATTAATACTAAATGAATTGCTTAGATGTAGTAACGTCCAATGGGAAAGGAATTACGAAGCTTTAATGGAGAGATTGAACTGCTCCACCCAACAGAACGAAAACGATATACTGTCGCTGATGCCGCGCTTGAAGACTACTATAGTGTCGAAGTGGTCGAACTGTTCTCAAAATTCACCGAATTCTCAACAAACATTATATCCGGCTCACGAATCGGCGGTTTGTCGTTGCTTGATGCAAGAGAGACTGGACGATATTTATAATGACGTAATGAATCAAAGAATGTCTAGAAATCTACACATCCAACATGCTTTGATGATGTTGCTGCCGAGGCTCGCCGCGTTTAATAAGGAAAAATTTACGAAAGATCATTTAAGGGAATCTCTGACGTACTTGTTGATGACGCTGCGCAGCAGAGAGAAGGACAGGTACGCTGCGTTCACCACGATTGGATTTATAGCAGTTGCGGTAGAGGATGCGATAAATCCTTATCTTTCCAAAATCATGGAGGTGATCAAGAATTTACTGCCATCCAAGGAAACGTCTACCAAGAAGCGCGGTACATCCTTGGAACCTGCGGTCTTCGTATGTATAACTCTGCTCGGACACGCCGTGAAACAAGTGATAGCTGCAGACGTGAGGGACTTGCTAGAATCCATGTTGACCACTGGCTTGAGTCCAATTCTCACGACTTCTCTCCGGGAATTAGCCCACAGCGTTCCATCGTTGAAGCCCGATATATCTCAAGGGCTTCTGAGGATGTTGTCTCAGGTTTTAATGCAAAAACCGTTGAGACATCCTGGTGCGCCATGGACCACAACTAGTCCGATCTCCGCAGCACCGACAGAGGTGGATATCCCATCGACGGTGCTAGCATTGAAGACACTCGGGACGTTTAACTTCGACGGTAATCCGCTTCTGCAATTCGTACGACGATGCGCCGATCATTTCCTTACGTTCGAGCAAGCGGAGGTTCGATTGGAAGCTGTGAGAACGTGTTCCAGGTTGTTAAGGTTGGCGTTGAACCAGCCAGGACCCACGGTAACGAACACCGTCTCTACTGTTCTTGGTAAATTGTTAGTTGTAGGTATAACAGACACGGATCCCGATGTGAGATTGTGGGTTCTGGCTTCCCTAGACGATTCGTTCGATATCCACTTGGCGCAAGCGGAAAACCTATCCGCGTTGTTCATAGCGATGAACGACGAGATGTTCGAGATCAGAGAACTGGCGATCAGAACGATCGGAAGGCTCAGCACTATGAATCCGGCTTATGTGATGCCTTCTTTGCGGAAAACGCTTATACAGTTCCTGACGGAGTTGGAGCATTCGGGCATGGGTCGAAACAAAGAACAGGCTGCCCGCATGCTGGATCATTTGGTCGTCAGCGCGCCGAGACTCATCAGACCGTACATGGAACCCATCTTGAAAGTTCTCGTTCCGAAGTTAAAGGAGCCTGAATCGAACCCTGGGGTAGTTCTAGCTATACTGCGTGCTATCGGCGATCTAGCAGAGGTGAACGGTGCTGAGATGCAACAATGGATGCCAGAACTTCTGTCTATACTGCTCGAAATGTTGGTGGATGCCAGTTCCCCGGAAAAACGAGGGGTAGCTTTGTGGGTTCTAGGTCAGCTGGTCGGAAGTACGGGACACGTTGTGAAACCGTACATGCAGTATCCTTCTTTGTTGGACGTGCTGATCAACTTTTTGAAAACTGAACAGCAGCCTATCATTAGGCGAGAAACCATAAGAGTGCTCGGATTGTTAGGTGCTCTAGATCCGTACAAGCATAAAATGAACCTCGGCCAGATAGATTCTCAACTGGACACGCTGACATCTATGGCCGAAACGAAGAGCGAGACCGAGAACACGCAAGATTTAACCACCAGCGAGATGTTAGTGAACATGTCCTCGTCCACTTTGGAAGAGTATTATCCGGCGATCGCTATAGCCACCCTGATGAGGATCATTCGCGATCCAACGTTGTCGCAACACCACACTATGGTAGTGCAGGCCGTCACTTTTATATTTAAGAGTTTAGGAATTAAATGCGTACCGTACATCTCTCAGGTAATGCCCAGTTTTCTGAACGTCGTTCGCACGGCCGACGTTAACTTCCGCGAGTACCTGTTCCAACAATTGGCCATTCTAATAGCAATCGTGAAGCAGCATATCCGAAACTATCTAGACGACATATTTAATCTGATCAAAGAATTCTGGACAGTGAACAGCCCGCTGCAAAGCACGCTGATACTTTTGGTCGAGCATATTGCGGTTGCGTTGGGCGCAGAGTTCAAGATTTATTTGCCACAGTTGATGCCACAGATATTGAGAGTGCTTACGCACGACACCAGCAAAGACAGATCCGTCACGGTGAAGCTTCTTCAAGCTCTCCAGAAATTCGGAAACAATTTGGACAACTATCTGCACCTGGTGTTACCGCCGATAGTAAAGCTGTTCCATACGACGGATTGTCCGAAAACCGTGAACAAAGTAGCTCTGGAAACCATCGAATACCTGGCGGACACGTTG
Source organism: Lasioglossum zephyrum (assembly GCA_028455615.1). Lineage (NCBI taxonomy): Eukaryota > Metazoa > Arthropoda > Insecta > Hymenoptera > Halictidae > Lasioglossum > Lasioglossum zephyrum. The sequence continues at coordinate 5,822,810 of CM052327.1, forward strand.
GACTTCACGGACTTTGCATCGAGAATCGTGCACCCTTTGGTGAGGACCCTCGAATGTCCACAGCTACGGAGCACGGCTATGGACACGCTGTGCGCGCTGGTCATCCAATTAGGGAAAAAATATCAGATCTTCATACCTCTGGTACAGAAAATCATGACCAAACACAAGATCGTCAACTCGCGTTACGACGTTCTAATCGACAAAATTTTAACAGAAACCACTGTGACCGACGGCGAAGACTTTCTGTTGATGAGGCATCGGCACACGAGGAACAAGAATCGCGACTTGTCGCTGACGTCCTCGGACACTACCACCATAAAGAGGTTGCACGTGACCGCCTCGAATCTTCAAAAGGCTTGGACAGCGACTAGGAGAGTTTCGAAGGACGATTGGCTCGAGTGGCTGAGAAGCCTGTCGATCGGCTTGCTCAAGGAGTCACCGTCGCCGGCGCTCAGATCCTGCTGGGCTCTCGCTCAAACCTATTCCCAACTCCCCAGAGATTTGTTCAACGCGGCATTCGTTTCCTGCTGGACCGAATTGGACGAAACGTACAAAGCCGAGTTAATACAAACATTGCAGCAGGCGTTGATGGTTCCAGATCTTCCGGAGATCACGCAAACAATACTGAACTTGGCGGAGTTCATGGAACACTGTGACAAAGGACCCTTACCGTTGGACAACAAGATCTTGGGGGAGCGAGCGATGCACTGTCGAGCTTACGCGAAGGCTCTGCATTACAAGGAGGACGAGTTTCACAAGAGCAGAAACAGCAATGTCTTCGAGTCGCTAATCTCTATCAATAACAAACTGCAGCAAAAGGAGGCTGCAGAGGGTCTTCTCGAGTACGTGATGAACCAGAACAATCAACAGGACCTGAAGGTGCAGGTGCGATGGTACGAGAAGCTGCACAATTGGGACAAGGCCTTACAGTTGTACAGAGAAAGGCTAGAGGGAGATCCCACGGATGTTGAGTCCAGTTTGGGCGAGATGCGCTGTCTGGAGGCGCTTGGCGAATGGGGACAGTTACACGACGTTGCCACCAAATACTGGACGAACCAGAGCGACGAGACTAAACAGAGAATGTCTAGAATGGCAGCTGCCGCGGCGTGGGGTTTGAGCCAGTGGGAAAGCATGGAGAAATATGTCTCGCTGATACCGACGGATACCCAGGACGGCGCGTTTTACAGAGCTGTCTTAGCGATCCACGACGAACAGTACAATGTGGCGCATCAGCTGATCGACAGTGCCAGAGATCTGCTGGACACGGAGTTGACCGCCATGGCAGGCGAGAGCTATCAGAGAGCTTACAACGCTATGGTGGAGGTCCAAAAATTGGCAGAGCTGGAGGAAGTGATACAATTCAAATTAGTTCCAGAGAGAAGGTCGACCATCAAATCTATGTGGTGGGAGAGGCTCCAAGGCGGGCAACGAATAGTGGACGACTGGCAGAAGATTATACAGGTGCACACGTTGGTGATCTCACCTCAGGACGACATGTATACCTGGTTGAAGTACGCGAGCCTTTGCAGAAAGAACGGCAGCTTGATGCTGTGCCATAAAACGTTGGTGATGCTCCTCGGAGTGGATCCATCGTTGACTCCTGACCAACCGTTGCCAACGACTCACCCGCAGGTGACGTTCGCTTATTGCAAACATATGTGGGTCGCGAATAAACGAGAGGAGGCGTACGGTCAGCTGCAGAAATTCGTGCAGACGTCCCGGCAGCCGACAACCGTGTCCGTGACGAATCAAGAGGACGAGAAACAGCAGGAAGCCAGGAAGAGATTGCTGGCTAGGTGTTACCTGAAACTCGGCGAGTGGTTGGAAGCGTTGCAAGGCATAAATGAACACTCTATACCAGCTGTGCTGTCTTACTACCACGCGGCCACGGAACACGACCCAACCTGGTACAAAGCTTGGCACGCGTTCGCCTACACCAACTTTGAGACGGTATTGTTTTACAAGCATCAGCAAGGGGAATCGAACGCGGACACTGCTCCGGGAAATGGTGGGACACGCAACAACCTCTCCAGCTCGCAGTACATATCGAAATTCACTGTACCAGCCGTGGAAGGATTCTTCAGGTCGATTAATCTCTCTCATGGGAACTCGTTGCAAGATACTCTTCGGTTGCTGACATTGTGGTTCGACTACGGTCAATGGCCAGAGGTGTACGAAGCTATCGTCGAAGGGATCAGATTGATTGAAATCAATACTTGGTTGCAAGTGATTCCTCAGCTCATAGCAAGGATAGATACACCAAGAGCTTTGGTCGGTCGTTGTATACATCATCTTCTGATCGACATCGGGAAAGCGCATCCTCAAGCACTAATCTATCCCCTGACAGTGGCCTCGAAGAGCGCCAGCCAGGCGCGGAAAACTGCTGCGAACAGGATTCTGAGGAGCATGTGCGAACACAGCCCGACTCTGGTGCAACAGGCGATGATGGCCAGCGACGAACTGATCAGGGTTGCGATCCTTTGGCACGAATTATGGCACGAAGGCCTCGAGGAAGCTAGCAGGCTGTACTTCGGGGAGAGAAACGTCAGAGGAATGTTCGACATACTGGATCCCTTGCACGCAATGCTGGAGAGAGGACCGCAAACTCTGAAAGAAACGTCTTTCAATCAGGCTTACGGTCGAGATTTAATGGAAGCGCAGGAATGGTGTCAGAAATACAAAGCATCGCGTAATGTTCGAGACTTGAATCAAGCCTGGGATATGTATTATCACGTTTTCCGAAGGATATCGAGGCAGTTGCCGCAGCTAACCAGCTTGGAGCTTCAGTATGTCAGTCCGAAATTGCTCCTTTGCAGAGACTTGGAACTAGCTGTGCCTGGAAGTTATAGTCCTGGACAACCGGTAGTCAGAATAGCGAGCATACATAGTTCTATGCAAGTGATAACGAGTAAACAACGGCCACGAAAATTATGTATAAAAGGTAAACATCTAGCTTTTTGTGAGTTTAGCCTCGTTTCAACCTCGTTGAGATTGTAATCCTTGATTTTTGAATCTTGCAGGAAGCAACGGTAAAGATTACATGTTCCTGTTAAAAGGGCACGAGGATCTTAGACAGGATGAACGTGTTATGCAATTGTTTGGTCTAGTCAATACTCTTCTGTTACACGATCCAGACACGTTCAGAAGAAATCTCACTATTCAGGTTAGTGAACCAGACACAACTCCTAGTTCAAGGTAACTGCTTCTCGTTCTGTTTTCAGAGGTACGCAGTAATTCCGTTGTCAACGAACAGTGGACTGATTGGGTGGGTACCGCACTGCGATACGTTGCACACGCTGATCAGAGACTACAGGGAGAAAAAGAAGATATTACTGAACATAGAGCACAAAATAATGCTAAGGGTAAGCAGCTAGAAGAAGTTTCTTCTCTTTCGAAAAACTCTACTGAACGATCTGATTTCCAGATGGCTCCAGGCTACGATCACCTTATGCTCATGCAGAAAGTCGAAGTGTTCGAACACGCGCTAGAGCACACTCACGGCGACGACTTGTCGCGACTCGTTTGGTTGAAATCGCCGTCGAGCGAAGTATGGTTCGATCGTAGAACAAATTACACGCGATCTCTGGCCGTGATGTCCATGGTGGGGTACATTCTTGGATTAGGAGATCGGCATCCGTCGAACTTGATGTTGGATCGTCTCAGCGGGAAGATACTGCACATCGACTTCGGAGATTGCTTCGAGGTTGCCATGACACGTGAAAAATTCCCGGAGAAGATACCGTTCAGGTTGACTCGAATGTTAATCAACGCGATGGAAGTCACCGGGATCGAGGGCACCTACAGAAGAACCTGCGAATCGGTAATGTCGGTGCTGCATCGCAACAAAGACAGCTTGATGGCTGTTTTGGAGGCTTTCGTCTATGATCCTCTTCTGAACTGGAGATTAATGGACAATGCCACGCCAAAGAGCAAACGATCCGACGCTCAAGGAATGAGCGCCAGCAGCACTCAAGAACACGGCGACACGTTGGACTCTCTTACCGCCACGTTACCAAAGAAAGGAGTACCATGCAGCATCGAGAACGGCGGTAAGTTCGTCGTTATATTGTACATCGTATATGTTCAACTGTTTTATATAAAAGAAAATTAAACGAATACATCTGTACAGGTGACACCAATCAACCAGAAGCGTTGAATAAGAAAGCTCTTGCTATCATAACCAGGGTCAGGGACAAATTAACAGGACGCGACTTCTCCCACGAAGAAACGCTTAACATTCAACGACAAGTTGATCTTTTGATTCAACAGGCTACCAATAATGAGAATTTATGCCAATGTTATATCGGATGGTAATCGAATTGTTCTTTCTATAATTTCTCAAAAATTCGAATGTTTCATTTGTATATAATTGTTTTATGTGAATTATGTCTGATTGCAGGTGTCCATTTTGGTAAATATGAAAGAGCAACGTTCCCAAGCCCGTGTGTAACATAAGTATCCATAGAGTTATCGGATGTGTACTGTACGCAGTATCGTTCCTGTCTTTGCATTTTTATTGTTAAGAAATAATCACGACAGAAGTCATAATGCTCAGACGCTATTGCACATTTGTAAGCAAGGCTCTAAGACGCAACGATATAAGCCAGGTTTTCCAAATATTTCAGTTTACGTTTCTATCGAGGTCTAGAAAATGGTATTTGTATTTTCAAAAGGAGAAAGTGTGTCGAAACAATTTTTTCTTTTCAAAATAAGCATACGATAATACGAAAATCGAACGTATGCAGTACGCTTGTATAAAAGCACGTGACTTGTCCCGTTTTGTCTTAGAGCTACAGACATACGAACTATATTATTACATCGATTGTACATACTATTCATGTTACTTCTGCTTACCAAGTAATGTATATTAGAAAATGACGCATCTTAGAAACCGCATGATAATCGTTTACAGCTATAAATTACAATTTTTTCAAATGTAAACAAAAAAAAGCTACTCTAAAAAATAAGATTGTACAGTAACAATATATGGTTTCTTAAAGATTGCCTTTGTACCCCTAAAAACTTGTACATAAATGAACATTTCGATCGTTCAGATTACGTATATATTGTATGATAGCGTTAGAGATAAATTTATACAAGGTAATCTTAAGATTAGAACACTGTTCCGATATCGAAGATAACAATTTCCTTACACAAATTAAGATAGAGCATAAACTCAGCCTCATGTGGTGTATAATTTAGTTCCTCTGTTCCGCGCGAACTCATTGTGATACATTTAGATAACTATTGTCAAAGGCATATGGCAACAAATGGCTTACTGTAGTTCTTAACGCATTTTTCATATCAGGACTCGACAAATAAACTGGTATGTCACCGAATTCTGAAATATATTGTCTACAGAAACCGCACGGCGAGACAAAACTGTTGTTCCTCTTAGCGGCAACTACAACCAATACTTTGAATTTCCTTTTACCCTCCGACACTGCTTTTCCAATGGCTACTCTTTCGGCACATGTTCCAACAGGGTAGGATGCATTTTCGATATTGCATCCTGAAGAAATGGTCCCGTCACTACATAAGACTGCTGCTCCGACTTTAAACTTGCTATACGGCGAGTAAGAATGTTCACGGACAGCGATACTCTCTTTTATTAGACCCTGAACGTCTGGTTCTAAAACAACATGAAACGTTTATTAAGAACTATTATTTCTATCAACGTGTACTGATGAAATGAAAAACACTTATCTGAATATATCGAATTTAATCACAAATGGCTTCTAATGCAGATGATCCGAAATGAGTGATCAAGTACGTATACCGTATACGTTATCAAAATAAACGACTGTTAATGATAATCATTAAATTCGGTTACGCAAAAATATTAGAAGGTTGAGTTTACCTAGGGCCGAGAAATCAATAATCTTGTCTGTGCTCATTCTCGGTTAAAAATGGTGAGCTTGTGTTTCTTGCGCGTCTCTGCTACGATTAACTTCGCAATTTGCAGGAAAAACATACTGTGACGGGATCAAATGGGATGACAAGAAGGTCCCCGCCACCGGGGCGTATCGCTAGACCAAGACTTCTGTCCCCACTCAGCTTTCCCTTTCTACGACGTTATTTCTCACGTTTCCGCCGCGGCCCGGTCACGTGTCGCGTTTCGTCTCTGTCGTGCATGTGTCCGATACTTGCAGGGAGAGGGTAAACCTTTTCCCCTCAATTCGTGCTCCCTCATCTCATCTGGCACTGCCAGGGACCTTGGCAGCATTGCATAGGATGACGTGCGCTATCTACATTGATAATGCTTAGGAAAAGTAATTTAACGCTTCTAACCTAACAGACATTTCGCTTTGCGCGTCTTATCGTTGCACTGAGTCATACATAAGCTGAAATGCTAACGTTAACATATCTCAATATACAAATCAAAAGCATGCATGCTAAAAGTATAAGGAAGCGTTTTGCAACTTGTGCTGTTCGATCGAATTGTGTTCATCGACACAACGGTGTCCAATTATGCAATTAGGCAGACGATTTGCAAAACCGTGTGTCCCACTTTTTATTGCAAAACAGTACACGAACAATGTAAGTTTGTTATTGTGACAGAGAACACCTGTAATTGTAATTTAGGCCCTCTGTCCACGGAGCGTAGCGTAATCGTCGCGTAATTG
>CM052327.1:5829535-5842861 GCA_028455615.1 Lasioglossum zephyrum
TTTCATTTCGATTTGTTGATCCCGAGTACGACTGGTTATTATGCGGGCTGAAAAAGAAGAAGAAATCCGGGGAAACCCGGACGGCTGGCGATCGTACGCCTAATCGAATGCAACCACCAGACACGCGTGTAAGTCGATCGTGGTGTAGTTACCGTTATCGATACGAGGGTGCGTTCCGGCTCGAGTTGCTCAGCTGTTTTGAAGAATTGACGCAGCTTGGCAGCGATTGTCCGTGGAACAGCGTGGAATCGCTACTTTCACGTCCAAACGCAAACAGATGTGGAGTGACTGTCCAAATTTTTGACATATCTCGTCCAGTATTCTCCGGAAAACGGCGAGCACCGTTTTTTTCCTTTTTTTTCCATTGGACTTCCGCGGCACAGTGAAAGGCCACGATTCACGGACGGTGTCGGAGGTTAGAGGGTTCGAAAAGGAAAACAAGAGATCGCCATGAGCGAGCTGAGTCAGGAGGAAGTGAGTACCAAGTAACACCGTTCTCAGTCGTTGTTCGATAATGAGTTTTGTTGTTGTCGTTCCGGGGGGCCCGTTTCTCGGTTTCGGTACCCTCCTTCGCGTACCGTTGCCGTCGATACCTGCCGCGGCGATACCGTTCGCCAGAACGCGGCCGAGAGAACGACAACACGATCAAAAATAAAACAGAAAGAAAAACGAAACGTTTCGTTTGACGGCAACAACGACATTAACCGTGAATTAACAGTCGTTTTATCGAGGCACCGTTCTTAAAGTAATTATGTAACGATAACGAATTACCGTTGATTTTTCATTCACAACGTTTGCACCGCACAGCAGAAGCTGTTCTCTTTCTTTGTTATTAACTGGAGCATGCACTCCCTTGGTTGCAACAGTGTATTTTCTTTTTAATCGTTTTCTGTTCTACAGAAGTATGTCGTTACTCACACATTGTTCACACAAATTTTGGAGTAATTTTTTCTGTAAACTTTAGATGAAAAATTGCCTTGCTGCTATTATGTCATTCTATGTGGCCTTTGTCTTTGTTACAAATATAGTTGGGCTTTGTTCCGGTTGTACAGTCTTCTCTGTTTGCTTTACAAATTTGTTATATAATGTTTATTACATTGAGTATTATGGAATTGTAATATGGATCATGTAGTTCCTTTACCGACGAATATAGTTCCATCGGGCATGCATGATTATTGTACCATCTATATTTCGATCATAGATGAGGAGAAGGCGAATGGCCCGTTTAGCAGGCCTGGATAACATAAGCACAGCCACTACGTCCGATCACAATGCTGGTCCTGTCTCCCCAAGTACACCAGGTCCATCGAAAGCATTTACAGGACAAATGATATCCCCTTCGAGTCGGCAACAGCTTCAAAATCCAGAAGTGGCGATGGAAGTGGAAGAAAATTTTTATAAACAATGTGTTTCCGGCGTGGATGTGGATTCCGGGATAGAGAATATGGAAGTGGATGAATCTGATAGAAGAGACACAAAGTCAAGATCACGTGTAAGCATTTTGGTTTAATCCTTAGAGAGCAGAGACGCAATTAGAATGATTACTATATGACTCTGCTTTGCCGTTCAGACTACCAGTTCCAGCACAGAAGTAACCACCGAACAAATACATTCTGTGATCTCGCGGGTATTGTGCATATCATGGAAGGAGCCAACAGAGGGCACTATATTTCTTCCGCAAACAGCGTCTCAAGTGTCCAAAGACAAAATTGTAGATCCTACAGAAATCATCAATCAGGCATTAATGGAGGTCCTGTGTATGTTCACACGAGGAGAAGATCCGTTAAAAGAAATCACTGTGGAAACCTCATCGGATAGGGAAGATAGTCCTAATAGTCAAACGAGTCCTTTATTAAGCCCAGTCGCGATACTTTGTCGTTGTGATATTTGTTGTAAATTGTCTGAGCCTAAGAGTTTCCCTTATTTATTAGATTGTTATTCAAGAGTTGCCGTCGAGGAACGAAATCACCCAAAGGTACAATATACAATTGCTTACAGTAACATAACATAACGTGTGACGACCAGCTTGATTCACGATAAACGATAACACTGTTCTTATTTTTTAACAGAAATCCAGTACCCCGCCACTCTCCGACGTATTAGCTGTTTTGAGAGCACAATGTGTTCAGTACTCCACTTTGGTGCTACAAGGCCTAGTGGGCATTTCTCAGTCTTCAACGTCGTTTCCTTTGCCTATAACGCTTCTTTTGTATCCGTTGCTATCGCAGAGTCTACCTCGGGGCTATTTACACGAGCTGGTAGCAAGGACACACACAAGCCCGACAGTATTTATTAAAATTCTTACACCGCTGTTGCAAGGCTTGTACCTGACTATGCAGCAGGGTAGCTTGGTAGGGAACACGCATCGAAGACCGATAGAAGCGTTAGAGGAACTGATAGATATTCGTTGCGGGTCGTCCAGCAACGTGCGTCCGATCTGCCGTTTGATCACTCATCAAGCTCAATTCTTGCCAGACATCATGACACAAGGTGCTGGTAGAGAGCTCACTATTACGTCTTTCTTGGGACCGTTCCTGTCGGTGTCTGTGTTCGCCGAAGACCAACCGAACGTAGCGGAAAAATTTTTCAGCGGCAACCCGCTCGTCGACAAGTGCTTGAACTTGACGTTGCAGCAAGAGCTGGAAAGCATCAGAACGTCTCTCCATAAAATAATCCACGCGATCCTCACGAACACGAGCTGCCGTGACAACATGCTAAAGTACTTGGCAACGTTATTGCGCCACAACGAGAAGCGTGCACAAATACAAATGGATGAGTTCTCCCTAGCCGGGGACGGATTCATGTTGAACTTGTTGTCGGTCCTGCAAATGCTCTCTGTGAAAATTAAATTAGACACGGTGGACACACTGTATCCCTTCCATCCGTCGAGTTTTGTTGAGATCAAAAACGATACAAGGCTGAAACTTTCGTCCCAGGAGGTGGTTGAATGGTTGAAACACTTGGAAAGAACCCACAAATGGGCCGAACCAAAATTCCCGACGCAATGCTGGTTTCTCACGTTGCATTGCCATCACATAGCATTGTTACCGGCTTTGCAGAAATATCAAAGAAAGCTGAGAACACTGCGAGACGTGCAGAAGATGCTCGACGACTTACAGGCGACCGAGCAACAGTGGAAAGATACACCTTTCGCTGGTCGAAATAAAGAGTTAATCAAACGATACAATGAGCAATTGAAACAGCTTGGTAAATCGAGATCGTGTACCGATGCCGGATTAATCGATCCCGTCTTGTTGAGAAGGTGCTTGCATTTTTATATTTCCGTGGCGGAGGTTCTGCTGAGTCTATTGACTCAGACCACGCCAGGAAATCCCCTTCCTGAACTTCCGCTGCCGCAAGAAATTCCACAAAAGTTTACAGCGCTACCGGAGTGGTACATTGAAGACATAGCGGAATTTTTATTGCTTACTCTTCAGTAAGTATCGCTTCATAATAAATACATCAACAACTGGTCCCTGTTCCGTACAATAACTATGATTCGATATACTTTATAGATTTAGCCCTGGCGTTATAACAAATAACATGGATAATTCGCTGATCACGTGGTTACTCGTTGTAGTGTGTACTCCACATTGTATACGAAATCCATATTTAATAGCAAAAATTATCGAAGTGCTGTTTGTGATAAATCCCAGTGTTCAGGTAATTCTTGTCTATGTACGGTGTGGGATGGTGCGTACACAGAACTTGGCTCGTAACTCTTGTGAAACATAATTTATCGTTTCAGGGACGAACCGAGTCGTTGCACGATCAAGTTATGGCTCATCCTATATCGAAAACGTTATTGGCATCGTACCTCATGAAGTTCTACACGGACGTCGAGACGACTGGCTCTAGCTCGGAATTTTACGACAAATTCTCGATCCGCTATCACATTAGTTTAATATTGAAATCCATGTGGGACAGTCCGGTGCACAGGGAATCGATTATCAATGAGAGCAATAACGGCAAGCAATTCGTCAAATTCATCAACATGCTGATGAACGACACCACGTTCTTACTAGATGAAAGTTTAGAGTCGTTGAAGCGTATTCACGAGATCCAAGAGCTGATGTCCGATCTGAAAGCGTACGCGGCTCTGTCGCCCGACCAACAACACTCGCGCATAAGACAATTAACGGCGGACGAGAGACAGGCAAGGTCGTATCTTACTCTAGCCAAAGAGACCGTGGCCATGTTTCATTATTTAACGGTGGACATCACCGAGCCGTTTTTACGCCCGGAACTGGTTGGAAGACTATGTGCCATGTTGAACTTTAATCTGCAACAATTGTGCGGCCCCAAGTGTAAAAATCTGAAGGTCCGGAATCCACAGAAATACGGATGGGAACCCAGAGCTTTACTTAGTCAATTAGTCGACATCTATTTGCATCTCGACTGTGACAACTTTGCGGCAGCTTTGGCAGGCGACGAGGTAACATTATTTCTCTTTGTCGCAGAGAACAGTATAACCGTTCCCGCTATAATAAATCTTTACAATTGCAGCGCTCCTTCTGCAAAGAATTGTTCACCGACGCAGCGAACAGATTACAGAGATCGGTGATCAAAACGACCACAGAAATCGAAAGATTTATAGCTCTCGCGGAACGAGCCGCTGTGATCGCTAGAGATAATCGTGCTCGGGACCAAGACTATGGCGACGCTCCAGAAGAGTTTCGAGATCCGCTCATGGACACTCTCATGGAAGAACCCGTTAAACTGCCGTCTGGTATCGTCATGGATAAGGCGGTGATCATCAGACATCTTCTTAATAGTGCTACAGACCCCTTCAGTAGGCAACCTCTCAGCGAAGATATGCTTATGCCAAGTGAGTATAAAGAATTTCATTGGGTTAAAAATAAACGTGACCGAAATACCTTATATTCGATTATCTGCTAATCGTTACAGCTACCGTCAACTCTCGTAAAAATTTCAAGTATTCCCTCTGTCCCTCTTTTGTACGTGTTTCTGAAAAAACGTTAAAGAAAATAAGATTTTTTTTTGTGATCAATACCAATTGAACAAATGAATCACTGTGTTTCCAATTGTTTGTTTGAGTAAAATCGCGCGATATGACTTCGTATAACATTGAATAAAGGGAGCATTTCTTATTCTACAAGTAAAGATTATCACTTGCATTTATGATTCTCTCGAATGTTTTTAGTGCACGAGTTAAAAGAAAGGATATCAACATGGAAACAACAAAAGAAAAAGTCGTCAAATATATAAATTGTGATTGAATTGTGGCGTCCACTTCACAGAAAGACATCACGATGTCAGCTGACGTTGTTACTACACAATACATGCCACCAGCCTACGAATGAATTATTCTCGAGTGGTAAATGAATATAGTGCAATGATCTCGCTACTGTGCAAATAATTGCGCTCAATAAATCTACGGTTTTTATACATTAAAAAAAAAAACAAACGTTAAACAGACTGCAGCTAGGTAACTGCCATCAATCGCTACTCCAACAAATAATACCTGTAAACGAATTTGTAAATAATAGTCGACCGAGACCGGGTTGGCTGATCTTCCCCTCAGAGAAATTAAAATCTGATTCGTAAAACTTAGCACCGGCTCGTTCGTATCGGTGCACGTGCCTGCGAGTGAAGAAAAAAAAACAACCAAAACGTTTAAAAAGCATATCCCGCGTTCGATTTTTGACGAGACACGAAAGTCAACAGCACAGATATTAGGAAATTAATTAAAGTTTCTCTCGAATTTTGCTGTGAACTCGATACCAACGCGCGCAAGGGGCGATATTGTCCGATGCGAAATTTCTGCGTAAATCAGGTTTGTATGAAAGACGATCTTGACGAAGTAAGAGGAAATACATTTACAGCAATTACGAATTCCTTTCTGAAGATGTACATGGTAAATGTATCATGCATATTCGTTCAATAAATTTCATGATTAAAGATACGTATATACAGATGTATATAATAATGTCATTTGGAACTGTTCCATCCATTGAAGTATTTTTCGTTGTGTAAAAGAGTACTTTATGATTAACTCAATCATGGATCTGATGAAATTTTTCGTTTTTATGTATGATCAATTCAGGTGCTTGATTCTTTAAAATTTTCAATTGTTTGCGCGAATCGTAAGGGATATTCTTTCCTAAGATCTTTTGCATTTTTTGAATATTTAAATACGCGTATTACAATTATGTATGTGTGTATATATACATATGAATGAATATATGTATCGTTTGTAAAACAAAAACATTACAACATTCCGAGAATTCGAAAAATGTAATACCGGAAGTTTGAAGGTACGATTATAATCAATAACTCGACGCATTTACAAAATTATACAGTGCATCATTTTAATCATTTACATCCCATAAACTTGATATCAAACAACATTGACTATCGCTATAACTTTCGAGAAATTAAAATATATTGCATCATAATTGTACATATGAAGAAACAAACACAAATATTTCACAATGTATCATGAGTTACTGCGCATGAATATCAGTAGTATAAAACTAAAATTTCCAGAAAATTTGTTCAACCGACATTAAACATTATCACATTGCATAGTTATGAATTTTGTAATTATTATTTACTGCTGAATATATATATATATATATATATATACTTATAATAATATACATATATATTATTATAATTATACAATTGTCATTGTATATATATTATCTGTCGCGGACTTATTTTACGAATCATGATAATAACAGGCTTTTACCTGCGATTCATTATGTAATGATAATGTTTAATTTGACACGAGAATAGATAAAAACGCGAGACATTCGATGAAATTTACAACTAAGTATTAGAAAATTAAACAGTCGCCGCGTTATCCCATACTTGTAAATAATTTTAGTTTTCTCTCATATATACTACTAACACACGTAACAACATTTTATGTATTATTCAAGAAACTATGAATAGTTCATCTTTTGGAAGATATTCCAAATCATGTTTGTAAATATTATGATTAATGTAAGTTACCGAAATTAAAAGATTTATGAAACTGAACGTTCTTCAATAAAGTAAGCTTAAGTAACTAATACTTAGAATGTAATAATAATAATAATCAATTTCGTATTAATTGTAAATGACATAAAAACTGTATTATTGAAATTACACAGGTTTTTTTTCAAATATTTTTATGGTATCGTAAATATAGATTTATATTCCTCTTTTGACTTATTTTACTTTAACGTGTCCAAGTAAAAAAAGACAATTAGATCAACTAATCTCTTTTTAATGAACTCCCTACACCCCTTCCTTGCAATGACATCTGAACCTTTTGTATATTTGTGCCTCTTCCAACTCCTGATGAACTGTATATTGATTCAGTGTCCTCAAGTGCTGAGTCCTCATTCAACTCTCTCAACGTAGCCTCGGAATAGCCACGAGGAGGTCTCAGGTCTTCTCTTTCACTGATATTTAAGTCCAGTCTAAAATTATATAATCAATTAATAAAAATACATAATTTAACTCTTTGCGGTCCAATCCAATGTTACTGTTTTGTTCCAGAAGATCTGTACTACATAGGATTGGCTATGTCGAATCACATTCAACACCGAAACGCAAAGGACTAAAAGAAATATTCCAAAATCTATCTATCTATCTATCTTCCTTACTTTGGTAAGGCAAGATTCCCATTTGAAGCACATTCGTCGTCTTGCAGGATGATGCTACTGTCTATATTGAAATCCCAATTTTCAGTACAATCAACTGTACTTGAGATCTCAGAAGGTATTGGAAAATTGATACATCCATGATTTTTTACTCCTGTGAAACAAAACATTTGAATCTTGTTATCGATTATTACCGGTTAATTGGAAGCATAAAAATAACTATCGACAAAGAATAAACAACCACCTGTAAGTATTTCGTTTTCAAATACGTTACGCATAGGACATGTGACAAGGTGTTCTTCTAATTCAGATTTATCTAAACGATGGGTCGCATCGTAGGGACACATGACTTTATAATGTTCAGGATATTGCTAAAAAATGAATATCGTGTATATTAATGTTATAACAATAATATTGACTTTGATAATTGATTCGTTGAAATGAACGCACTCACCTTCTCGCATTTCACAATGTGTTTCTGGAGGCGAGATCTTGCAATTACATGGCTCTTATTATAAGGACATATCACGACTGGATCGCTCAATTTAAGATACCTGTACATTTTCTTTTATTTCATTCAACAATGTAACGAAAATGTATATTCAACAAGAACACGTTCTTGATCGTCAAAAAAGCATCGGCTTTTAGGCGCGACTACATAGGCAATCAAAACGTGTTTAGTTACACAGTGTTCATTTCAAATGTCTTATCCAATGAGAATCAGCGAGTGCAAAACATCGATGAGTATTGGACGGATTTTTCGCACATGCGCGTCCAGAGGGAGTAACGTATCTGGAGTTTGGAGCAGTGATATATATATGAATGGTCTGGAGAGAGGAGAGTATGAATGGGGCACACTTATTGGCGGGAAATTACCGAAAGAAAACAGTACAGGACAGTCGAGGACGAGACCAGACGAGACGCCGAGGCAACGACGTGCTACGAATTTTCGGTAAATTATTATTAAACTGCGGATCTTTATGTAAAATAAAATTTATATACATCAATTGCAAGCTGTAGACGCCAAGAAAAATATGTTAAAAATAGTATATCGGTCTGTTTCCTGTTTTAAACTACAGCTACTCATTTTTTTTCACCATAAATACATAAAATCCGCAGTCTAATTATTAATCCTTAGCACTCAGAGTCACCACTAAAAATAGTGTACCATTATTCAAAATATTGTTTACATTATTAAATATATATATATAATATATAAATTAATATAAAAAATATATTATATATTAATATATAAATATATATTTAGAGATATATATTAAAAATAAAATTAATGTAGAATGGAATTATTCTAGGTCGATAGAAATGTTTAATTTTATTTTAGCCAAACTTTTTACTTTGAACGATAATCGAAATACTCAGCAGATTGTGTATATCGATAATATTATTGTGTAAGTAACTTTATGCTAAACTACAGAGCATTTTCACTCGTTTGAATATTTAAATATCGAGCGACTGCAAATATAGATACTGCGCGACAAGTGGAAAATAAAAATGGAAATCTCTATTGATAAAAAAAGTCATTTATTAAATCATTACCTACAAAAACTCATTTCTCCATTTTCTATACTTATTTCTTTAGCTTTTTCTTTCGTTCATCGAGACTATATACTCTACAAATATGCGATAGAAATAATTGATATTAATTAAGTATCTGCATTTATCGTAGTCATAAATAATTACATTACATTCATTTTTTTTAGATTACTTCCATCATGTTATGAACATTTTAATTCAGGTGGTTTTGCATTAACAAATAAAATACATCTTTTTATGCACAGTAAATGAAACACGAGCAACAACGAAATTCATCTTTCTCCTTACTATAATCGTTCTCTAATATCCTTTAATGTAATTGCATACTGTATTTTTTAGAAAACGGTACACGGTACAAGTTCGCTATCATAGACAGAGCTAAATCAATTTTACTAATCGCCACAGCATCGATTTTTCGTCTGCATTACAGAATAATGAAGCGGTACTTGATCGTATGATTAGTGGTGCAGCGTCGAAACTTATTGTCTTATTTTGTAAATTTATCAACTTATAAAATGTAAAAACTTTGTGTTACAGGTATGTTATCTTCTCGAGATTACAAAACATTTTAGGATATGCATACATTTCCATACGAATGATACTACTTAAAATTCTAAACAATGAGATAAATTATATATATATATATATTTTTTCGTATATATATATATGTATATACATATATGTATATGAACATATATAAACATATTTAAATAAGTATACGTTCAAAACTCGCGTTTAGGTTCACACCTATTGTAGGTGCAAAAAATATTATGCTTATTACACATATTAGATGTACAAGTACAAATTCAGATTCTAAATAATGCAGGCACTTTGTACATATGAAGGATCATCACATTGGTGAAAAGTTGCATCTAAATGTGTATTGTATTAGAAAAACTGGATTGTATGATACACTAACTCATTAACAAATTCTGTAATGTACACAATAATGCTTGCACAAGAGAAGCAAATAAATTAGATTTTTATAGATTACAAAAAAAGCAAATCTAAACAGTCTTACGCTCGCGTGCCGGATGATCCACAACAAACTATTCGAGAACCAGTCAAAACTCTTTTGAAATTATGCCATTGATTGATTTATCAGCTGCCTATGTAATCGCTCAAACTATGAATGTTTTCTTTCGAACAATGATGCAAGATATATGTACATTACACGTAAGGAAGAGGGTCGACGAGTAAGCACGCGACAACGTACAAAATGCCCAGAAACATATTCAATTTAGCTGTTTGTTTAGGCACGCTTTGAATCATATGTGGACTTCGGAATTGCTTTTCTATTTTAAAGGCAGTCGGCAGAGTAATGACCGGTAAAAGAAACCAGACTGAATATCTTAGCGCAAGCACCACGAAAGTTACGTATGGTGTGAACAATAAAAAAGCGTACAAAACGTGAGATACGGTATGACCTATTAATATGGCTAAAGTTACTATTCCCGCTTTTTTATCGCTCTCCAAATCTCGGGTGTTATTACTATGTAGAATAGCCTCTGTATTCAATGCGAGAGGTATAGCATAGTATATTGTCCCCAGTTCAAAATATCCAGTCTGAGCCATGAACGCGAAAAGAACGGATATAGGGCCGAATATAACTAAAATAAGAACATCGCCCAACGCGATGTACTTGAACCCTATGCCTCCTGTGTAAAGAAACGAAAAGGACAAACCTCCGAAGTATACTAGAGCTAGGTGCTCCATTTTTGCAGGAGATATCATGGTTAACAAAACAAAACCCAAACATCCTATCGCGTACAACAGTGCACCTAGCGAGACTAATTCATCCTTTGATAAAATTTGATCCACTAATATTCTATCGTCGCTCTTTCGACTGTCCACTCCTTTGATGTAATCGAAAAAAGTATTTACTACATTACCAGCTCCGTGTACGCAAAACACTGTGTACAATGTAAGAATGAAGGATATCCAACTAAAATTTGTCAATCCTATTAATCGATACGCAAGTACAGATCCAAGGAGCGTCGGCATTAACGAAGCGCTTAATGACCATGGTCGTACAGCTAGAAAGTAGGAGGATAACTTCATCAATGGCGAGTTCAATGTAGACGTTGATTTCGATGAACACTTTGTGTTATTTGGCATGGATCTCCCGCCAATTTCGTTGGTAGAAATCCGAACACCATTGGACATCATAGTTTATACTATGCTGTAAATAAGATACATAATTAATTACCTTCACGTTTATTCGGCACAGCAATGTCATATACATTCTGTGTTTTATTCCATTTACAACCTAAATATCGAATGTTTCTTCTGTTCCGATAGGTGCAAGCGCAAACTTATATAATAGAAAAGAATTGTTTGCGATTTACATTTTTCCGTCATAGTAAAGAAAATATATAGCTGATGCATTGTTTAAAAATAAAATTCCATGCGACGGAGATGACAATATAAATATGTCCGAAAAATTGTTAACATTAATACATTTGGTCGAGAGGTTCGCGACACCGTTTCCATATACGAATTTTCTCGTTTCAACAAAAAAAAAACGTATATCGATGTAGAAGACTTAACGTCATTGGTGAAACGGCTCCGAAAATTTCTAATCGTAACATAAGCACTGTATCGTCGAGAATGAACTTACCTAAATACTACTCGTTCAAAATAGAGAAAGTACCAGTTTCAGGTTAGAATTTCGATCATCGTGAAAACTTCGAGATTCTTTCGGACGAAGGATTTTCACATATTTAGCATTTGAACTTCGCGTTCGAAAAAATATTTCGGATGTTCTTCTTGTATACGTTAAATGTAACGGTGACGTGTTTTCATTAATTTGCACGTGGCGCTCTCTGAAATATTTCTTTTCTTTTTCGTACGGCAGTATCGGCGATCCTCACCTTTGTCAAAAGAAATTCGATACTTTTCTTAATTCGTTACGCGAATCTCGAATTTGTCATCCATTTTTTCGACTTTACTCCGTGACTTCGAAAGTTTCTACACCGTACACGCAGACGTCTCTTTTGTCCTTATTATTACTTTTTCGAATCTCTTCAACTTTTCGTGTACAGGGTGTTTGGCAACAGGTGGACGAAAACTTAAGGGATGATTCTCCATGATCATAGAAGAGAAAAACCGAGAATGAAAAAATTTCGGTTTCAATCTCGTTTTCAAGATATTAAACAATTAAAGTCTGCTAATAGCAATGCTCTGTCTTCGTCTCTCGCATGCACTAACCTGACGTACACTCTTCACGATAGGTTCATATTTAGATTCATATAACTCAAAGATTTTTAATTATTATGTGTACAACAGATCTTGATTACTTCAACACTCGGAAAGCAGATATTTAGTTTTCACGATTCTACCGATGACAATCCTTTAGATCCATTTAGGCAATTATCAATTGTTTGGAAACGTATTTTTACAAATCGCACCCCACCTAACAATATTTTATAATAGAAACACCAAACATTCATTTCCAGAGCGAACACTTTATCATTTTGTTTTGAAATTTCACTATCAATCGATATTACAAAATGTTGTTGTCTGGTGAGCAGGCTACCTTGTATTTTTGATTGTATAGCTAGGACATTGAAGTGTTTGACCAGATGCGGAAATTATGCTAGGATATTGTACCTTCGTGTTGCAGAGTATGCTTAGTTTAATAGTTTCTAGCTACAATATTTTACACCAGTAATTGATATTCACATTTTTGTTAGATTTACACAAAATTTTTTATAAAAACTAACAGGTGTCGGCATCTATTATGAAACATTCAAAGTACCGTGGTACAAATAAATAAAACGTTCCTAACAACCAAATACAGTATTTTATGGATATAAGACCCTAGCACTGGTCTGCCGAGGGACATATATGCATCAGGGACACTATTCTTTGAGTTTTGCCGAACGTAGAGAAGGACAGCCGAACTCGAGAAGCCTAGGTCGCCGAGATAAACACCCAAGTGTAAACACAATGTGATCAGAATTTCCAACTTCCTTATTTTTCATTATTTTTTTATGGAACTTCAAGTTTCATATTTGTGGCATTTTTCTGATTAAAATCATACCAAATATGATATAATTCCGATGATATTTGTGTAATAGACAACTACACAAGTAAATTACACAAGTAAATATCATCGGAATTATATCATATTTGGTATGATTTTAATCAGAAA
>CM052327.1:5842961-5884095 GCA_028455615.1 Lasioglossum zephyrum
TAATCAGAAAAATGCCACAAATATGGAACTTGAAGTTCCATAAAAAAATAATGAAAAATAAGGAAGTTGGAAATTCTGATTAGGCGGTCTCACCGAGACACCCGAGCCGCATGATATCATATTTCTCGGGGACTGAGGCCTCTCGAGCTTCTGGGCCCCTCAAGGGGGTATATGTCCCCGCAGTAGTGGGGATAGATCAGGGACTTTTATGGCTCAGACTTTTGGGACATTTATGCATAAAATACTGTACCAAGCTTGTAACGTCGGTCATTATAATTTACAATTTATATTCCATTTTTGCATTCTCGAAAATTCTTCTCGAGTTGATCATTTTTTTTTATAATAAAGAAACCTATTTATTAAGAAAATTTACAAAATTTCAGTCAATTCGAAGCGTGGGGGTTTATCGGAGAAGTTTAGCCTTCTCATGTATTAATGAATTCATTGATTCGCGTAATATATTATAAATTCCGAACAATATATACAGAAAAGTAACATCAAAAGTCGATAACTTGTCCAAGCTTCTTCAGTCGGTTAAGTAAGGAGTCTCCCCTTTTGATCGTGTTCTGGTAACTCAATCCTCGATCACAGGTGGCATCAGGTGCCTTACCTCTGTCGCATCCGGCAGTGCTAACCGTGACGATCGTTCCCGCCACCCTGTCAATCTTGCAGTGCAATTTACCATTTGCGATGAAACGCGCCACTTCCTGTTCGATGTATTCCTCGGTTACCCCGAATTCTGTAGCCATTCTATCGAGGTTGATCGTTCTATATGCCTGCAGTAATTGCGAGTATGCTTTCACGCGCATTTCTCTCACGTAGTAACGGTAATGGGGATGCAGCAAAGGGTTGGCCTTCAGTTGGGTTTCTATCCAGGCGAGATGCTTGAAAAATTCCTTGTAACGACATTCGTAGAAGGAAAGGAAATAGTCCCTGTATGGGAGGGACTCGGTGAGCAAAGCCTGTTGCAACATTCCGTTGTTGTTGACGTATTGGTCGAGCTCGGAACGAGTTAACGAGATCATCCCGGACAGCACCGTGTATTCGACGACTTCTTTGAAGGGCAACAGCTCGTAGGATTCGAAAGTAGGGGTGCAATCCATTAGAAGTTTGCTAGCCCGCGGAAAGTTTCGAGTCGCCAGGCAATAGACAGCCTCGTACGCTTTCAACTTGTTGCGACAACACCAGTCGCTGCCGGACCCGCAAGCTGACTCCATCAGGCTCGTTATGTCTCCGATGATTTTCCCCATCGAACGACAATCGTTCCTCACGTACGCTAATCTGAACATACAGAAGGCAGCTTCGACCCTAACGCTCGACGAATTCGTCTCGTCGTTAAATATGATGCTGGCTAGATCCATGGCGCGATTGAGATCACCGATCTCGCACAGGAAGTCCAGCTTCTCCCGCCAAGTCGTTTTCCAATCGTCCAAAGTCGAACTCTCGTTCGACTCTAATTTCTCCCACGCAATCAGGTTCGCGTTGTGCATCTCCTCGAGCAGTTCCTCGTTAAGATTCCAATTCAATTCTTCGCACACATCCTCGTAATACTTGCTCATGTTCTTGCGAATCACTACTTCGAGAAACTCGTTCTTCAAACACTCATCGTCTTGGTGTTCCTTCAAGGTTAACCTGAACCGAGTTTTCGCGAGTAGTATGTAATCGGGAGTTTTGTGACACAATTCGAAATTGCTCATGTTTACTGTGCGTTTTGTTCAATTTTTAATTGCTATAGATAGTTCTACGTGTCCCGAGCGCGTATTTTAGCGTCCACAAAATTTTTGATATACGTGTGTTGCGAAGGGATCAACATTAATTTTTCCATGAGAATGACGTGAAGACAACGTCGCTTATCTATTTTCATTTTTTAGTATTTTGAATTGAAATCAAACGTCCCAAGATGCTTTAAGCCGGCTGTCGACCAATAGCAACGGACCGTTCAAATGAGTGACGGCGTGCTGCTGCCGCCATTTTATGTCGTGTCAGTTAACCGCCAAACGTGTTGCCGCTAACCTCGCAGTGTGTTTACATCTGAGTTTGTAACGTGACAACTTGAATTATAAACGATGACACAGAAAGCAGGGACTGTCATGAATTTACCATGGTAAATATTGCTTTTTCGTTTGCAATAGTTTTTTAATAACATTCGTAGAAACGCTAAAATCGGTGACATGTGTTTGTTGCTTCAGGGTCGAGAAGTACCGTCCGAAGAAATTGGAAGATCTTGTATCTCACGAGGAAATCATCAAAACGAGTTAGTATTGTATTTATTTACGGATTCCATAACAAATTTAGAAGTAAAGCTTTTTACCAATATCTCGTAAACCGAAGCCAGACACCAACAACTGAGGGAGGAAGTTATTCAGAATATATCTAAAACTCGTTGAAATCAAAGAGGACCCACATCATCTGCAGGTTTACTATATTTTGTTTATCAATATTTCTTTTTGTTGTAGTAAATAAATTCATCGATGACAACCAACTCCCACATCTCCTCTTTTACGGCCCACCCGGTACAGGCAAGACCAGTACGATACTTGCTTGTGCTCGAAAATTGTACGCTGCAGGCCAATTCAATTCGATGGTTCGACTCTATTCTTTTCTTCTAGTTCTATTTTCATTTTCACATGTGCTTTCCACTGTTGCTCTTTTCATCCGTAGGTGCTAGAAATGAACGCTTCTGATGACAGAGGTATCGGCATAGTCAGAGGTCAAATTCTTAGTTTCGCAAGTACAGGGACGATGTACAGATCTGGATTTAAATTGATTATTCTGGATGAGGCGGATGCTATGACCAACGACGCACAGAATGCCCTGAGGAGAAGTAAGAGTTGTTTGTTAACCCCTTGCCATATCATTTCTTTTACAGTCACAGCGATTAAGACGTCTTTATCCCCAAAAATATCGTAGAAGGGTTAAGAAAGAAAGTCTAGGGATTACTAGACAGCAGATCTTTATGCAAAATAAAAAATTTCTACGCGAATTGCAACAAACTTATTATAAACAAACTAATTTTTTTAATAGATTGAAAATAATATTAAAGTATTTTTACGTTTTTCTAATTTTTCACTGTTTTAAATTACACATTCTCACTTTTGCCATAAATGTATAAAGTGTATTGATTACAAACGAATCTTTCATTTCATTTAAAAAGAAAGACGTAACATTAATATTTGTTAGATATTTAAAATCTCCGTGAAGAGTGTGACTCGTCAAAATACGGCAAGGGGTTATAATACTTAGAACCTAAGGAACATGTTCCAACAGACAGCTATGTTACAGTCATCGAGAAGTACACGGATAATGTAAGGTTCTGCATCATATGCAACTACTTAAGTAAAATTATTCCTGCTCTTCAATCTCGGTGCACCAAATTCAGATTCGGCCCGCTGTCGGAAAGTCAGATTTTACCTAGGCTAGACGATATCATCAAGCAAGAGGCGTGAGTCTGTCTATTTGCACACGAGTTTTTATACCTGTTATACAAAAAAAACGAATCTTGTCGTAGATTGGAAGTCAGCGAAGACGGGAAAAAGGCACTGGTCACTCTAAGTGGAGGAGACATGCGAAAAGTTCTAAACGTTCTCCAGAGCACATGGCTCGCTTTCGGTAAAGTCACGGAGGAGACTGTTTATACTTGCGTCGGGCATCCTCTTCCAATAGACATAAAGAACATCGTGAACTGGTTATTGAACGAGTCGTACGAGATCTGCTACGGCAGTATCCTTATATCTGTATCGCAAGTGATATTTATAACTCTGTAGATCATTTATTTATTATTCCTTAATTTTCGGCTGCACAGAAATACAAGATATAAAGTTGAAGAAGGGACTCGCGTTGCAAGACATATTAACGGAACTTCATCTGTTCGTCAATAAAAGTATGTAGCAGATATAACAGGATATTCGATGTAGTCACGCTATGTTCTTAATTATTTCGTTTCAGTTGAATTTCCAGACCAGATACTTATCGATCTGGTGATTAAACTGGCCGAACTAGAGAAGCGGGTTGCGATTGGTTGCAGCGAAACGGTACAACTGAACGCCCTCGTTTCCGCGTTTCAAAGTGCCCGCGATATCGAGGCCTCGTGAAACTTTACATTAAGGTAATTTAATAAACTAGAAATATTATTTTGTTACAAAAGAATGCGAATAAAAGCCAACGTGGAAGAGCTAGCTGTCTTTTTCTAATTGTCGCAGACGGTATCGAACGAAATATCCTTGTTGTTTCTAGGAAAGTGCGCATCACGCAACGCCTCCCACGCTTCCATTTCCCTCCATCTTTTTTTCGATGCCGTTCGATAATAAATTACGTTCTCTCGTGAGTCCTATCAAGGCGGCCAATCTCCAAAAATAAGTTGTCACAGTCCGAGTCACAAATCAGTCCAGTCTGAACGTGGATTCGGACACGATCGTAAATTCTGTCGTTCGCAGTTTCTGCGATCGTGATCGTCTCTCACGTCTGCAGCCGAGTTATAGAAAACCCATCTACGGGACGATAAGTTTCCTCGGGGGCGGCGCGGCGTAGCTGCAACATCATCGTGTCTGTATTTGATCGTACGAGTGAAACAGCGTCTGACAGTGGTCCGACAAATACTGGCCAATCAGCACGCGATCACTCGACGAAAACATATCCGGGAACCAAACACGCGATGCCACTATTTCCCACCATGGGCAGCGGCGGTCATCGTCGCTTCGTGGTCCCCTGTGGTCCCCCATGGTCCCCGCAATCCTTCGAATAAACTTCTATCGCGAGAAATCGAAATTCGTATGAATCGAAGTATTCTCGTTCGACGTATGCAATCGTTATTTTTTACGGGTTTTTGCAAAGAGAAAAAAGCACACTGATCTATCTAGAATTCGGAATGGGAACCACTGACGTGCGAGAACTAGGTATCGGTCTCCTAAATCGTACCCCATCAATTTCATTATAATTAACGACTATAGACGACGTTTATTGGTAAAAACACCAAACGAATGGGTCGTGAAAAATATAATAAACTGGTTCCCGGACTACATTTTATTTTATTCATGTCGTAAATAATTAAAAAAAAAAAGAAGAATAAACACAGGCGCGATCGATGTAACGCGTAACCGCCTTGTTTTAACGGATGATAATCTAACTACATGTTGTATCTGTTTGTTATTTCTCTGTTTATTCGACTCGTTTGTTTATTTTTGCTTTGCGTTAAGAATAATTAATGGTTGATTGAACACGGATTATATACAGGGCGTAACAGGGTGTGCAACAATAATATCGTAGAATCAACAATTTTACGGTTTCTTCTATCGGGACCCATGCTTATTGGGCATCCTGTATTTCGGCGAATCCGTAGAACAGTCATTTTCGCGCAATTATTCCGATTTCAGCTTACCAGGGAATAAAGTGTTCCCAGTTAATGTCGTCGTCCCTTCGGCGAACAGTTTCACGATCATTAACGGCCACCCTAATAAAATGTTTTATCGCGTTTTAATTGTCTCTCCCGCTGGACGAAGCGTTTCGCGACTCCCTCGTCTAAACATGGCGCCGGCATTTCCGGTTCCCCGTTCTGTTTCTCAAAAACGCACGACGGGACAATCAGCGTCGCGCGACCCAGCGAGAACAAGTTGCAATTCGTGTCCTTCAATTATTATTGGAACGGTTATTGAAAAACGAACTCGCTCGTTGCATATAAACGTGCGATCCCGTACGATAGTATTGGCACGGCTATTAAACCAGCTTTTAATTATACGGTTCTGCACGAACGTGAATAACGGACTGATAAGTGGACTGTGGATTTTGTGCATTTACGGCAAAAACGACGTAGCGCGATTTAAAACGGCAGGGCCATTAAATGAATTTAAGAATGTCAATATATTATTGCCCTCGGCTTATTAAGATTGTTGAAGAAGACGAGAAAAACGAATCTTCAATTCCCCACCTGCGAAATCATGTAAAAATATCTTAGAGGAAAATGAACTCTGCTTTACCAAAGTATAGGCTTCAGCCATAAAATGAGTCCAGGGTTGTGGTTGTACAATTTGTTTTCACGAAATCATCACAATTTAAATATCAACAATTGTTCTACTATCCGAAATGTTTAAATACTTGTTGGATTCATGTTTTATCACTTTTATTACAGGATGAATCTACACCTCTGGATCAGTTTCAAGACATTTTCAGTGGTACACATACTTTAACCGTTTACTATTTCAAATTTTATTTAACCCAGCTCTATGAAATAGTACAGAAATTTCAACGATAAGTGTCCACATACTTTTGAGCGGAGATGTGTGTATTCAACACAAACATTGCAGGGGTACAAATCGATGTCGGGAAGTTGGGGTTTTGTCGATGGAAGTGGTGGGATTAGGATGAAATAAGGGAACCGAGTACAGCAAGGAGTTTGCACTTGCAGTCTCGATGAAGTGCGAGAGATCACGTCACGCTGAGAACGCGCGAAAAGGAGAGCCACCTAATGGCATGCCAGGCGAAATCCTGGGTTATTCCACTTGTCGGGGATTGGGTATAGACTGGCAGTGATACTGCAGAACGAACACGCCTAAGCAAACGCCGAACCTCCTGCATTCGCGTGCTGCAACGTGCAAGCTGCAACCAGCAACATTAGTGCGCGACATTAGCAGACCGCTCGCCGACGTAAATCGAATTGCGCGCCGAAAACCGTAACGGTTATCCGGAAATTTCATACCAATATTCGACCATTAAAATCTCTCATTGAAATCCATCTCGTCTGCTCTCATTAAAATCGCTGATACTGTCGTTAATGTTAATCGATTCGATCGCAGCACCTCGTATTTCACGAGATAGACCCTTTGACCATCGTTCGACGAGTCCACGTAGACCCGTTAATATTTCTGTGCAGTTCGTTATTTATTCTCGGAGCTTTTAAACGATTTACCATGGCAGCGGCACCTAATTGTTTCGTCCCGTTTCTGCGCTTGTTTTATCCCATCCCGATAGAAATGAAATAATCCGAGCGTGATAATACTCTTGGTAAAGATGCTTCTTAACGCCGGAGTCTATTATTCTCCTTTGTTGCGCGATTAGTACGTTCTCGAATCGTGAACGTAGCAATGATAAATCCGAAATTAATATCATTGTGTTTCTCGCATTGATTTTCAGAGGCTGATGAAAATAGTGGAACAATATTCGAAAGTTAATTCAACACGGCGAAATGTAGGTAGGGCTCAGCCAGGTGTACAGCAGTGACAAACTCACTGTTGGTCAATTATATTCATTGCATCGACGTTGGCGATCGTGCAATTCATATGTCCAATCACAGAAACCTACAGTATCAACGTTTCAACTGTTATTTCTTGGACCCGATGCTAAACATTAATATTTACCGTGGCGCAGTGGTTCTCAGTTCGAGGAGACCGGTTCGTTTGACGAAACCCATTTTTCCGTCGCAATCGATAGATTCGAATATGCATGGAACATTCGTTTAAGCAAAGTTAAGAAGTTTATTAATATTCCAGCGGACGAGGCAGAAATCGATTACCGATACGAGAAGGCTTCGCGATTAAAATAAGCTCGAATTAGACAGGCGCCGTTGCGTTATTCGCGAAATACTAATTGGCGAGATGCTTCCGAATCGTCGTTGAATGTTGAATCTGTGGATCCGACCGCGACCGGCTCGATGCGAGCAAGTTTCACGCGCGCGTCTCTGTCAACCGGCAAAAATATTTTCTAATTAACGTCCAACCGGCTGAATAATTCATGCGCTTTTAATGGAACTTTTCGGAACGAAGACTTAACGGCGCGTCGTCGTCGGCGAAAGCCTCGTTACAATTGTATGAATTTTCCTTTAAATTTTCCTCGCGAACACGATCGAGAACCGACGAAAAATAAAAAAAAAAATAACTCGGATACCTCATAATTCGTATTTTGCATGGCCGAGCAAATATTTTAACGGGGAACTTTTGTGAAAAGCATAACCGACCGGCCGATCGATTTATCGACGAGCATTCGCTCGCCAGGAAAACAAGCGGACTGTAAATGTAATGCGTCGACAATGGCCATGTAAATTCGCCTGGAAAAAATATCGATCGCGTTCGAACAACCACGGTATATTTAGTTTAATCTGACGCGGACGCTGATTCCGGAAAGTCTCAGTCAACTAGTCGCTCCCAGTCGGCCTTCTGTAATTTCTCGAAATTTCGCTCTGCTCAAAATCGTGTCCCTGATCGCGCCGAGCTAGTTATGATTTCATAGCGATAGCGATAGTATTTACATCGGTATAGAGCGATACCGATGTAAATACTCCTTCAGATTCGCGACAAACTCAGGATTGTTTACCTTAAATGCTCGTACGGTTAATAAGGCTGTCTATCCTGGAAAGTGGGCGTGTCTTCGTGGACCCATGAAGCAATATGTATGACTGCCAGCCGTGCTAGCACAGGAAAACACGCATTCTGCATAGAGTAGGCGTGGTCTAACGGGAGAGGGTGTGGCTTCGTGGCCCCACGGAACAGTATAAAAGACTACTAGTCGTTCTAGCACAAGAAAACACTCGTTATCCAACGA
This sequence comes from Lasioglossum zephyrum, assembly GCA_028455615.1. Classification (NCBI taxonomy): domain Eukaryota; kingdom Metazoa; phylum Arthropoda; class Insecta; order Hymenoptera; family Halictidae; genus Lasioglossum; species Lasioglossum zephyrum. Next base: position 5,851,488 of record CM052327.1, read on the forward strand.
AAATATGAATGAAAATTGATTTTGCGAATATGTGTATACCTGTTCCTCTGCATACAGTAGGCGTGGCTCGCCCGATAAGGGCGTGGTTTCGTGGCTCCGCGGAGCAATATCTACGGTTTCCAGCTGTTCCAGTGCAGGGAGACAAGCGAATATCGATTTGCGAATATTTTGACGCCATAGGGCATGGAATAACTTTCTTGAGCAGTTTAAGAGTATGATCCAATGGACATCGAAAATCCTGTATCAAGTCAGACGACGAACAGGTCTCCGTTGACAACTGGGCAGGCCCCCGAATTGATAATTAAATAATACTCGTGCTCGATATCAAACGAAACTTTCGGGTTAATAAGAAGTTTCCAGGGTGAGGGCGCTCGCTCGTATCCGCGTTGGAGGGGCCGAGAGTGACAGAGAACGTCGCCGGCCCCGGCAGCACGTCGATTCGCCGAGTTATTTCAGCTTGAAAACTTGGCTCGCAGACGTGCCCTTAACTTTCCGCTTCGAAATAACTAATTCAATTAGTATATCAGCGCCGGTAGACCCGGGTTAACTACACCTTTGCTCGGTGTATCTAATCTTCGCGCGAACCTACTCGCTCTCCGACATTGCTAATCTCCCATGGAACCACCGCCTCTCCCAGGGAATCGACTGTTCCCTATCCAACTCCGTTCCCTTTCCCGTTCCAGTTACCGTTCCCGTTCTCGTGTAATTCGAGACCCACCCTCGTAAAGAGTGATCATCAGCCTGTTTGATTTGCCGACGATTTCACGCGCGATTAAGCAGCTTCGACGAGAGAACGACTCGCGCCGTCGACGTCGTCGTAGTTCCCGTTCTCGGAATTGCTCCGACGAGAAGGAACCTCGTCGTCACCCGATTCTGATGAAACTTTGCAGATTCCTGTAACGCTAAACAAATTTTACAGTCCCGGCTGCTTAAGCCTTCGTTAGAATCCGTGGCTCATTGAGCCAATTCATTCCGTGGAATGACAAAATTTTCGGGATCGATGTATTTCGCTTGTAAGCCTATACATTTAGTCACTTTTAATCTTCTAGTGTTTTGTTTAGTTTGATTGTTTCTAGATTCCCTTCAGTTTAACCCTTTACATTAGACCCTTCCTTTTACAAACAAAAATATGGAGTACAGGAGTGATTCTTGACCTTTTTGAAGTCAGGGAACATTTTTGATTACATGAAAAATTTGCTCCAGATAGCAAACAAAACCATCCCGCGTAGAAATAAATATATTTTAGAAAATATATTATTAAATATATTTAATATATTTCGCGGAATTTCGTGGAACACTTGTTAAGAACCAGTGTTCTACAGGAACAGAATTGAAAATATAATTTCACCGATGATAGAGCGGTGTTTGGCTCCGAGAGCCCGCCGTTCGCAATCTTCGGAAGAACGTTTGCTCGCGCGTCGCGCCGGATGTCGCGTGGATTTGTTTTGTCGCTGAAAGCGTTAAGAGATCGTGTCGCGTCTACGTGACGGCGGCCTGGCGGTGCTGGAGCCGGCTGTTTCAAAATCAAGAGGCGTGCCAGCGTTTAGGTGGGTGGGATCGACAGGGAAGGGGTGACGACGGGGGCGGCGTTCCGTCAGGGAATCGAGGATCGCGCGACGAACGTTTGTATTCATCTATTCAACGTTTATTGCACGTTACAGGAACGAAGAAAAATGTCATCGGTATCGCGGCTTGGAAATTTTGACCGATTCCGTTAGCTGGGCCGAGAGCAGCCAACCATCCAGCTACCCGGCACATCCAGCACATCCAGCCAGCCAGCTAGCTTGCCAGCCGGTGCGCCGCGAACGATACATCATTTAACGAGAGCGGACAAAGCGGCATGTAAGCGCAGCGAGAAATCGCCGACGGTCAGGAACGAGCACAAAGGCGCGGCTTGAATATCGTGTACCGTGGTGCGGTGTCGAGGTCCGTGGCTCGTGCCCCGAGCTCCGAGCTCTCCTGCTCAGAGCTCAGAGCTCGCTGTTCTCTCTGTGTGAGGGTGGTGGCCAGTCCACGCTCGATTAGCCGTGTCTCGCTGCTCGATGCTCCAAGAGATTGAAATGCTGCCGCGTGAGAAGAATCGCGGGGATTTATGTCGCGATCGAATACCTTCCCCTTCCCCCCTCTCTCTCTCGCACTCTCTCTCTTCCTTTTCCTTCCAACTTCCACCCTGTCTTCCTGCCCCCTCACTCTTCGCTCTTCTCTCTTTCTCTTTCTTCATATTCCTATATTGTGAAAGTACTTTCCTCGAGTGTCTAGAAACTTATACCTAGAAAGTTCCGAGTTTGGATTCTTGCAACAACCCTGCACTCCACCCCGAAGTTGTTAAAGTGTCCATGAATGGACACTTGACGGCCACAGTCGGGGAAAGGGCATGCCGAGACACTCTTGCGCTGATATTTAACGAACATCCGGCTTGCTCAAACACCGCCGTGTACCTCGCACATGGTACACCGTGCTTCGACAGTGGCTCGGATTTCTGATCAACTTTCGACACAGCTATCGAGTACATTCCATGCTCTAGAGAGAACGGTGGACTCTTGAAGATCCATCAACAACGTTGTTAAGGCTCTTGTAACCCTTACCCGGCGGGAATTATTTTTAGCGTGTGTTTCTACGGGTCGAATATATCTGTTTTCCTTTTGGAACAAGATTATATACCGAGCTGTTAGAGGTAAGAATTCCACGAAGGAAAACAGGTTGCTTTCGACACATTCGCGACGGCGCCCGATGAAACGAACCATATTTGTACCACCATATTCATGCCGGCGTGAACGTGCTGATGGAAATTTGTTTGGTACTACCCGAAAGATAATTTTGCTGTTACGTCAGAAACGACGCACGTTCGCGAAAGGTTAACGAGATCTGCTAAGTATTTTTTAGATCGTGTTTTAGATTGTGTTTTAAAATATCCAAGAAATGGAATTGAAAGACATATTGTATAGAAGAAATCAATCTGGAAGGTGAATTGTAAGTTTAGATCTGGTTCGAAAATCTGTTTCGGTAGATCTTGGAGACCTCGAAAGACCTTGGGTAGACTGTAAATAGCACGGAAACACCTCGAAATCTGTGGACCAAGGCTTCCTAAAGTTTGTAGACGGGATTAGCGGGGCTCCTTTAAGGGACACGGAGAATTCTCGAGACCCTTTTGTCTCTGAACACCGAGGGCTCCGTGAACTTGCGATAGACTGGGAACATCATCGGTCTCCATTAAGGTCCGCCGAGTGCCCAAGGGATCAGGGGAGCCAGTCGAGGTCCGAGGTTCCACGGAGAGACCTTAGGGACCCTAGAGATCATCGGAGTTCCAGTGTAGACAAAACCTCGACCTTTTCAGTCGACGACTAGCTTCGTCACGGGCTGATTCCGAATCAGCTCGCGTTTACAATTATTTGCAACAGGGGCCGACTACTCATCGCCGCGTAACAAGTGCATGATGCAGCGGGTTCTCGGGGCGTGAAAGGATTTTTAAAGTCACTTCGAGCCACGCTCGTCGGAAGATCCCAAAGGGGTCTGTTAGCAAGGCGGTCGACACGATTGTAATGCTCATTAAAATTCAGGGCCGCCTCGAAAATAGCACGAGGAACGCGCCGAGCGCGAAACAAAGTTCATCTTCCGAGCGACAACCGCCGATCGTAATGAAACTTGGTGCATGTATTCGTCATCAAAAAATGGATCGACGCTTTTTTGAAATCCCTGCTGTATAGGATTAAAAGTTAACTGTTGTAGAAATATTTTGTTGTAGAATTAAAGGGGCACACTTGACCTGTTTTCGTAAAAAAATATGTAAAGTCATTCCCCCTATGGTGGCAACATTGCACCATCATTGCCGGTGCACGCTGCGTAGATTAGCGTGGGTTTATCAAAATTATTATAGCGGAAGAAAGAAATTTCGTCTAGGTAGTATTCCATCAATTTTGTAGGCTTTTTATTTTCCAGGAGCGAATCGATTTGGCAAATGAGCGGCTCGTAGAGTAATCGATTTTTCGGCGGAGCGAGCAGAAATAACAGCGGGAGGAGGAAGTTGACGTTAATCGGCGAACATTTCTCGTCCGATCGATTCCTCCGCTTCCGGTTGGCTCGCTCGCGAAGGATCCCGCGATGCTTAGGAATTGATGCGCGCCGCTAAAGGAAAAAAGGACGGTGGAAAATAGCTCGTGATCGATGCGCGTCCGCGAGGCGCCGCCGCATCGCCAAAAATTTTCCCCGGCAGCCCCGTCGAGCCCGCTTTAATATTAACCGTCCTGCTCGACTATTTTTGCCGGTGCGATCGACTTTTTACCGCTACGCCACGCCATGACGCGGGCCACGCCATGCCACGCGGCGAAAACTGTTATCGATCACGGGGGCCCCGGTCCCCGGGAGAAAAGAGATCTCGGAAGTTGCCGCGTGCTTAGATAACTTCCAGCGAACTGTTCCAGACCGGGTCCCGAGATAATTATCGCTCCGGCGTGGCACGGCGAGTTCCCTGTCTTCCAGTTTGTATATCAACGAGTCTCTTCGGCTATTCGATCGATCGGAAACTCGGCTGGCCCCCTGCGTCTTACGTGTTCCTTCTTCACTCCAGCCCCTTTTCCGCCATGTCTCTCTCTCTCCCTGAAAAAAGCTTGTGCTCTATTTTCTCTGTTTTTCATCCGACTTCTTCTTTCCTCGTACAATGTCGCCGTTCCGGAAGAACGATGATGAAACTGCGAAGAAAGTAGTTTTTCAAAGGGACCGTACGCAAAACACCTGTGAAATTACCTCTGGCGATCTACTTCGAGTTTTTCCCGTTAGTCTTTCCACGTAGCATTCCGATCTTTCATCCCGAGATACTCGAATCCGATAGTATTAAGCACTTTGCTTCTCGAAGCAAATTCTCCTCCGGCGAACTTGCAGAACAGCTAAGTACCTGCCCCTCCGATTTCGATGGTTTTCGGATAGCAGGCGTTCTGCACGTTTACCTCTCTCGCGCTTAGAAGGTTAATATACTCGTTCGTTGCGAGCGTTTTGATTCAACGAGAACACCTGTGTGTTTTAGGATTCGTGTTCTATAGTGCTATCAAATTCGATGTTGGCACGCGCGTGTCGTCGACGGTGGAGGAGGTATCGGAACGCGTTAAATAAGCTGTTCTGATTTTGTGCGACTGTTACAGGGATTGGAATGGCGTTGAACCCGTTAATAAGTTCCAGGACCGTTTGAATTCCTGGCCTGAACGCGGCGTTCGTGCTCGGTGGTTCGTGCAGCGTGTTCCAGATCGCCGGCCCCTGGAGCGACTACTAGCGTCTTCGCCTTCGTCTTCGACTAATCTCGAGCAGACTGATCGAGCACAGCACGCCGGAATAGGTGTACGGTGGTGCGGCTCGATGCTGATCGCAGGGAGCTTGACCCGGTGAAGGGAGAGAGAGAAAGACAGAGCTGTGTGGGTGGCAACGGGGGTGGCAAAACGGGGCTGAGATCGGACGAGCGGGGTTTGCTCGCCCCGCTGTCGTTAGTGCCGTAAGGCGCCGCTCAAGAACCTGCTACCACTTTCAATCGCTGGCAACTGGCATGCCGGTCACTGCCGGTCACAGGCCGGCTCTCGAGCCGCCGTGCCCCCCTCGAGTTTAATGTCAGCCTCGCTGGCAATTGCACGCGTTTACTACGAGGATTACATCCAGTGTCTACTCGGTGGTAACGAAGTAGCGAGCCAATAAACTCAACGGGACCATAAATAGAAGCTGCTCTCTCTTCTTCTCCGGCTGCCTCGGCTGGCCGGCTGCAGAATTTTTCCACTCGAGGAACTTGTCACAAATTGTGGGACTACCGGTGTCGGCTGTAACTCGAACGGACCTTTTTCTTTGGGGAACCTCCGCGTTAAAGAATATTTACCTTTTTCGCAACGCTGCAACATTATGCAACGTTCTGTTCTTCTAAACATTCTTTGCGTTTGCTCGACGAGTCTATTAGGTTGTTGAATATATCAACAGGAATTGTCTAAATGACGAGTTCTAATATTTTTAATTTATGATTATTGAGATTGGTTAGAAAAAGTGGCTAAAAGTTTGGATAGACACGATCTTGTGATCTCTATATCAAGTTTAGTGCTCCATAAATGTGGCGTTGAGATATTTTGGAATTTTTCAACCCCCATTTCTTCAGGATTGATATAACAGGATCTGAACTATTATTTATTGTTGTTCGCAGGTTCGCCTATTTGCGCTTCACTCGAACGTGCCGCGAACGCCGGAAGATCCACGGACAAATAATCGGTTCATTTTGTTTCGGATGAAACGTTGCGCTTGCGGGGGTGGAAACGAGGCTTATCTTTGCGGCCGCTTACGCTGATTTGACCCTCGTGGAGGGTTCGGCGTAGAGTAAACAGTAACCTGCTTATAACACCGGTGTAAGTATTCCTCGCTGTTAATTGTGTTACCGGTTACCCACGCAAATGGTGATTCGAGGGTAAACAGGGGAAACTTTATCGACGGTACGTCTGCCTTCGCGTTGCTTCGATGAATGCGTATTTCCAACAGATTTTCCAATGCTCTACGCATCTAAGTATATAGACATTCTTCGTGTGGCACATTTAAATATATTGTTCGCATATCCATCCCCTTTTTCGTGAAAGTTATTCTTCCTTGTTCAAACGAAGCTTGAGAAATATTTCTCCGTTTTTTCGCAATCCTCCCACTTGTTGCATTGAGAAAAATTCCTGGGATCGTGCACAGTCGAAATTGACGAAAATAGGAGCATCCAATCTTTATATCAATACCCAAAATATCATACTACGTACAATGATATTGGAATTGTTGGATTTCGTAGTCTCAAGTTGTAAATTATTTGAAAATTACCTGAGAAAATAAGCAAGAATACGTAATAAATGTTAATCATTTTCATCGGGTTAAATGTAGTCTGTCTGACTGCATGATATAGTTAAATTAGCCATATTAGTGTATCTCAGTAAATACAATAAGCTATAATGAAATAGAAATTGAAAATTTAAAGCGTATGGTGCTGAGAGTACTTTATCAAGCTTCCTGTATGTTGCAGATTTCACTAGACGTGTTCAATGGAAAGGAATTTAAATTATTCATAATAATCCGTGAATATTACCGAAATATGCAATGACAGTTTATTGGAAAATGTAGGGAAGAACGGGAAAATGGACAGAGAAAAATGTCGGTAGTTCCCGCGTTAAGAGGAAGAGGAGAGAATGAGATCGGAACCCAGTTTTACCGTTGTTCGGGTTCGCGGGGAGCGTTCGACGGGTTCCGACGAGGGTCTGGGCTCGCGGAGGCCCATTTCCCGGTGATGTCGTGAAATTTCGCGTCATTATGTGCTCCCCGAGCGGAACAATCTCGCGTCGACGCGAACGGTATGACGCGCGCTTCGGATTCGCGGTTAGTTCCGGGCGGAGCGCGAGTTACACGCGTCGCGGCCGCGAATTATTTGACTGTGGAGTATAGTGCGCCAGGCGCACAGTATGAAGCACAGGGTATGAGAACGCGGAGCGTCGAGGACCAGGATAGAATCTCCCACGTGCCCTCCATCGAATCTTCCCCGCAGTGCCATCAGCATTTTGTTTCGAACGGAACTTTCTCTCCTCGATTTGATCTCGCAGCAGTTTTCTTCGAGGGTGGGAAAAAGTTAGCAACTGTGACCAGGGCTCCCCTGGAAGCCTGGTCGGAATCCCCTTAGCTTAAACGTTCTATATTTCAATCTTTCTAATGGTGCGTTTGGATCAAACGAACGAATGCTCGCTCGTTCCCCGCTTCAACAAACTCGTGCTAATTTAAACGTCGAACGCAAGCGACTGTTTAAAAGATGCATCAGAGATACAAATAAATTTTATTGACGCTCCGATAACTATGACTGGCTGCAAGTTTCATTATTGAATTCATTTTAATCGAGTAAGGATTCTTCTGGAATTTTGCTCTGAACGCATCACAATGTTACACTTATCGTGGATCATTTATTATACAGGGTGGGGCGCCACATTTTGCCATCTAGATTTACGTAATTATTATTACGCATAGCAAATAATGTTTTAGATGAAGTTGAATGGTTTTGAGAGGGGCACATTCTGATGGTACTCTTTTTTTAGGTGGACATGTAAAGGACATATGAAGGTCATTAATGAAGGTCGTTAAACTTCATATTCTTTACAAAAAAGTATTAATCTATTTGTGTAAAAAAATCATTAGTTTAGGAGATATTTTAATTATAATTTGTTAGGAAGTCTCGACTCTCTGGTCAATAATATGAATTCATTGTGATAATGTAGTTAGACAAACAATGTAATTTAGACATATATTATATAATTATCTATTTCCAATTATTTTCTATTATCTATTAGATAATTATATTATTACATAATTATCGTTTCGATATTTTATTACAAACACAAAAGTGTTTATGTTAAAATTGATTCATTGATATGTGCAGTTGCGTCGCGTCGTCGAGTATCCTGAGTCGCGTGGACTCACGAGGATTCGCGGAGGGTGTTGAGGATGCAGGAAGCGATTAACAGCGACGAAACTACAATTCCGAGTCAGTTGTCGTTCGGGAATATTAGTAAAATTTTATTTCGAGCACGCGAGGACTATTACCCTCTCACGGCCGAAGAAAAACGCGGCCGCTGCTCCGTCTCGAGTAGAAAGGAAAGCGACCGAAGACACTGCTCGTCCTACTTTCTTGCCTCTTATCCAGTTGCTTTTTGTTTCTCGCTTCGCAAATGGCTCTCTCTCTCTCCGCCTCTCCTCCTCCACCGCCCATTCCGTCCCCTTCAATGGCCTGCAATCAAACACACCGTGAACACGCACACACACGGAGAAAAAAAAGGAAGAAAATCGTGTTTCTCTCGCAGTTGGAGGAAGGAAAGAGGAGGAGGAAAAATTTTCGGGGAAACCGGCTCGAAGGGAATAATTGTAAGAGCACGATCCCGCGGGACCATCGATATCAGTCGCAAGAGTATTACTCGCCGCTCGCATAAATTTCCAGCCACAGGACCGCGTCGGGCTTTTCTTCCGAACCCCACTGCTCTCTGCTCTCCGTTCCCGCGGGGTCGCCGCTAATTAATTAAGAAGAATAATCGTCCGCGTTTAGTCGGAAGGATAATAATTACCGATATGAAAACGACGCTGATCAAGCGCCGTCCAAGTGATCGACGAACGCGCCAGATTATCGATCGCGAAAGGGCCTCGAACGCCTCCGGAAATTACTGTTTAAATCAGCTATTAACACATTCGCAGCCACTGTCACGCATACGCGATATTGACAGTCTCGCAATTTACTCCAGATAATTAATTCTGTAGTCTAATAGTATCCTAGACTTTGCTACTTGGAATCGTATCATGCAGAATAGTATGTATTCAGATTCTTCACGACTTTTGCGAATTGTTTTAATAATTCGCGAAGGAGGCGCGCTATATTTAATCAAACGTTTCAACGGCGAAGGAGGTAAGCAGCGAAACAAATGGTGGTAGCGGACGTGTTAACTCCTTGCCTAACAATTTCACTTGAGACTTCGGATCGAGTTCTCGTAATATCAGAGAAAACAAAGTTCTAGTCTGCGTGCAATAAATTATAAGGGTTCCAGTCGAACCAGTTACGAAAATTTCGGGAACCAGGATCGATATTGCAACAGTTTTCAAGACTGGCTCCCCCATGAATTAGTTAGCGAAGAAACCGCAAAGCTGTGCCCCGCGAAGGCCGCTAAGTAATTGCCGCGCTTCGAGTGAAAACGTCACCGATCGACGACAGAAAGAGGATCCGGGCTGGCTTTGAGAGGGCCGGGAAAACTTCGGAGAAACAGCGTTCGGCGAAAGCGGGGTCGAACGAAAAAGTTCGTGAAACAGGGGGCACACGGTCGAGGGTTACGTTTCTATCCGCGTTCCGAATTCCATCGGCTGACCGATTCTTAGCGAAGATACGAGTTATAGCTCGATCGGGTTATTCGGCTGCAAGTCGACGATTCACGAACGGAAACGGTTGCTACCATTTTATACCTTTTTGTTTTTTTTTTAGGATGTGGAGGAACCGGCAGTACCCGGAAACCACCCCAGCAGCGCACCACTTCGCTAAAGACGCCGCTACGGGGCCCTCCACCCCCGAGGGACACCAGCACATTCGACTGGGCCCTCTTTCTCGCACAATGGGCCAGACTTCCTACCCCCGACCCACTTTTCGCATCCTGAAGTGGGAGGGTGCTGGCGATATCCACGCGTGTTCTTTGCATATACCATCATTTTCTACTGGAAGCGAAGAAAAAATCCTCTTGGACCTTGAGACTGGTTCGAGTCTCCGAGATATCGAACGAGAGTTTCCGAGTCGCTATGTATTAGAAAAATGTTGAGGTTACAGAGAACGCGTCCCCAGCCACTCGCTGTGTCGCACAAATTATTATTCCGCAACTGGCATCCTACTTTTTCTCTTCGACAAGAAGGTATCGATCTTCCTGACAAATGAAATTGATCTTCTGCTGGACGGGCAAAAGAGCGCAGGGTAAAATTCGCTGAAAATATAAAGGAGAAAATTTGTGTGAGGGAACTCGCACTGATTGGCTCACGAGCCCTTCATACGTAATCAACTTTCACGTCGCAAAATTTAACGTCTCCAATCATCCTGATTCGCACTTTTTTGTTCGGCCGCCAGAGAATTAACGCTTCGACTGTCGACTCGGCAACCTCATGAAATTCCAGAAAATCAAAGTAATTTATTTAGTGGTGTAAAAATGGAAAAAAGTTCTGGTTCCGGAAACCGCTACACTGAAAACAGAAGTGCAAACATTCAGTTCTATGGGCTGTGGAATCAATTCCATATCTCGCTTCTGGGAGATGCGGTGCGTTAATCTGAAATATTGTAGATGTTTTCGTTGCATTTTTATCGGGTTACTGAAATTTTTCGAGTTTCATTTACTTAACGGCACAGCACACACCGCGTCTCGGTACTGAAACGCTCCGCGAAATTGCTTCATTGACCACTGACACGATATCTGTATCGATGTTGACATAAAAAATTGCAACTCGAGCAATTACAGTTATCGTTTGACCCACAATCGAGGGGAAATAAAGGTTTTCTAGGGAAATGGTAACCGTCCGAATATTCTATTTCGGTTGAAAATTTGCCTAGGAAACCGAACAATATGCAATCTATGTTGAATGAAATCGGGGTAACTAAAACTCGACTACAACCGATGTAAATACAATACAGTTGACACCGATACAGATGGTACGATGAAGCGAAAGGTTTGCTCGTCAAAGTAACCCTTTGAGGACGGATGTCGACCTATCAAGGATATCAGGTCCATGTATGTATGTAATCCTTAACACTTCACATAACAATTATCTAATAGTCCTTTTCAATTCTATGATCGTCGGTTGAGAATTTGTCAAAACAATTAAATTATCGCAAAAACAGCAATCACTATAAACCTCCGCTTTTTTCCAGAATTGAAGACATTGAACTCAGCTTCCCGAAGAAAATATTTCAAGAAGTAGTGTTCCACGAAGCGTTAGGAGGAAGAGGAAAGCTGACAGGGACCACTAACAATAAACTACCTCGTCCCGAGTTGAAAGATGAAATTATCGGCGCGAAGTCAGACTGGTGATCGGACTGTAACGGGTCAATCGTTGGATTCGGCATCAGAAGTATGAAATTAAAATTCCGTGAAGATCGTCGGGGTGCGAGCACCGAGAGTGTACGTCCCTGGCGGAGATACGGGGGTGGTTGGAGGGGATGGAGCAGCTGGGGTGGCTGGAGCTACCTCGAATGCGAGCCCGCGGTACCTACACGCTGGCTGTCTGGGTTTGGCCGGGTCGTGGCGGGTCCTGCGCAGCCAAAGAGACAGAGAGAGAGAGAGAAAGAGGGGCGAGAGGAGAGAAAGAGAAACAAGAGTGAGAGAGATAGAGAGAAAGAGAGAGTGAGAGCTGGAGGAAGCGCGGATCGAGGCAGTGCCGGAGAGGGGTGAGCAAAACCGAGCTGGCTGGCGAGCGGGCAGAGGCAGGCGACGCCAGGAGGTAGGCAACTAGACAGCTCGGCAGCTTGGCAGGTAGGCAGGCGAGTAGTCGACACGAGCACGGGCAGAGAGGCAAGGTAGGCAAGGCAGGCAACCAGGCAAACGGGCGAGCAAGCGGAGAGAGCGAGGTTTCGGGGGAACGAGCAGAACTACGGGCTCGTTCGCCACCCTGTTGGGTCACCCTCGCGCGCCACCCTTACCCGAAATCGCTCCCCCACCGATCGTCACTCGGTACACCCCTCTTCTCCGGCGTTCTTCGCACTCCTACTCCTTCTCCGGTGGTCTGAGCCGCCTCGTTCGTCCGTGCGCTCGTCCTCTGGCTCGCCAGCTCGGCTCGGCTCGGTCCAAGTGCTGCGTGTCCAGGTGCTCTCGACCCCTCGTCGATCCCGACTTGTGCGTCGTCGTCGACGGTTGTCCAACACATCGCTTGTCATCGTCATCTTCGGTCTCGTCGCTGTTATCCGTCGTGGACGTCGCGGACGTCCGAGTCGACGGTCTCGCGCGCGCAAACCTGACCTGCCTTCCGCGTCCTCGACGTCGCCCTTTCACCCCCTCTGCTTTCTCTCTCTCTCTCTGTCGGCGAGAAGAGAGAGAGAGAGCGTCGTTCAGTGCAGAACTGCCTCCTGGATGGTTCAGGGGTGTTCGTTCGTTTCGGCCTGCGTGAGGAACAGTGAGAGCGTCTCCGGTGCTGATCGAGGACTACTCTGTGCGCTGTGTTTGTACCAGTGACTCAAGATGACGAGCAGGAGCACCGACGCCCCGCTAAAGGATCCTCGTCTCATCTGACTTGCCACACCGAACAAGACAACGACCGCACACAGACACACACACGCACACACACATACACACAGCGAAACGATACGGTACGCCGTGTCCTCGGACGTTGACACGCGTCGCCGCATCGCTGCCAGTCCTTACCTAGGCCGGTCGTTCAACGTGGCCCAACTTGGACATGTAAGTACACCTTGCTTATCTATCTCTGTCAATCGTTTACCACGGACCAGCACCGAGCTGTTTCGCCAGACGCGTCGGAAAACCGAGCGCACTTTTCCGCGACGGCCCTGCAGGCAGCTCTGCCGCTCGAACTTTCCTACGGAAACTGCGAATCCTGATTGTACGAAACCTTCTGTCCTGAATACGCGAGCCATAACTTCTCCTGGGGATCCTATGGACCGTTCTCTGCGAGCAACGAACCCTCTGCTATCCCTGTTTGTAAACCTCCGTCGGAATACAGCTCTCGCTGACAGTTGTCTCATTGCCAGTCTTTCTCGAGAATCCTTTGACAGGCTCCCGGGGAATTGCTGTTATCTGTTTAAACCCTGTCTCAAGCTTTGGCAAGTTATACTGCTTCCTATGCTCTTCGTTAGCTGTTTGTTCTTTAATTCGCTTTTTCAATCAATTTCCTACGGTAAATTATTTATTAGTATTTTTATTCTTCACATAATTTTCCCACCCACAGCCTTCGCACGGTAAATTATTTTCTAGTATTTTTATTCTTTACATTATTTCCCTGGCCACAGTGCGAAGCATTCGCTTTTGAAATCGTACATTTTCTGTCCACGTTAAATTATTTCCTGGCATTGTTATTCCCTACATTATTTCTCTACTCACGGTCACAGACTTTCGCTATTCTGTTCCTTAAATGCGTCTGATGTTATACAATTTTCTTTTCACGTATTAAAATCTTTGTCGAGTTACTGATTGTCGACATTCATCGAATAATCAGTGCCAATTCCGAAACCATTATTGAATTCTATGCAGCACCACATTAACACGTCCACCTCGTTCCAAAGCCGTCGCTAATTCTTGTCATGGTTTTCTGTTGAAACCAGTACATCGACGCTGTTCAATTACTTTGATCTATAGCGTCTTTCAAATCGCAGCTATACTCATTTTTATTCATAAATCCATCAAATCTGGTAACCGTCGATCCGAAAGCTTTACTACAGTTTCGGTTCTTTGAACCGCTCGTTGTGTGGATCGTAAATAATCAATTCCCGGCACGAGACGTTTCTCCAGCCTGCTTGTCATTCACATTCTCTGCATCGTTTTTTCATAACCCTTTGGGGCCCGAAAGATTTTATCTCTAATTGCGTTATGTTCTCACTCGTAGCTAACCTAACATTACAATTGTTACATGCCATAAAATTGTGGCATTATTGTTCAATGTAACATGGGTCTACAGTGAAGTAACTATTGGTGCAAAAATTAATGTCGAGTCAAGCATAATGTAGCACAACGAAAGGGTTGATGCTTGCCCTAAGTAAGATTGCGTTTATTCTATCAGTATTCGTTTCATCGGTGCTAAATTTCATTATGTTCTCACTCGTAGCTAACCTAACATTACAATTGTGGCATTATTATTGAACGTAACATGGGTCTACAGTGAATTAATGTCGAGTCAGGCACAACATAGCACAACGAAAGGGTTGATGTTTGCCCTAATTAAGACTCAATGTTTATTCTATCAGTATTTGTTTCATCGGTGCTAAATTTCATTATGTTCTCACTCCTAGCTAACCTAACATAACAATTGTTACATACCATAAAATTGTGGCATTATTATTGAATGTAACATAAGTCTACAATGAAGTAACTATTGGTACAAAAATTAGAATCAGTCACAACGTAGCACCATGAAGGGTTGATGCTTGCCCTAATTAAGATTCAATGTTTATTCTATCAGTATTTGTTTCATCGGTGCTAAATTTCATTATGTTCTCACTCGTAGCTAACCTAACATAACAATTGTTACATACCATAAAATTGTGGCATTATTATTGAATGTAACATAAGTCTACAATGAAGTAACTATTGGTACAAAAATTAGAATCAGTCACAACGTAGCACCATGAAGGGTTGATGTTTGTCCTAATTAAGACTCAATGTTTATTCTATCAGTATTTATTTCATCGGTGCTAAATTTCATTATGTTCTCACTCGTAGCTAACCTAACATAACAATTGTTACATACCATAAAATTGTGGCATTGTTATTGAATGTAACATAAGTCTACAATGAAGTAACTATTGGTGCAAAAATTAATGTCGAGTCAGGCACAACTTAGCACCGGGAAGGGTTGATGTTTGCCCTAATTAAGACTCAATGTTTATTCTATCAGTATTCGTTTCACCGGTGCTAAATTTCAGCTCGACCGAAAAGAACTGTCGTGATATTCGTCGAAGCAGGTTTCGCAAACGTACAACTCCCGATGCGATACTAACGTTCCGAAGCGTCGTTTTGGAAGACGTCGGGGTAGTAAACATCGAGGCCGAGAAATCAGCGGCAACACGGGTTGCAGGGTCGGTATCCGGGGCCGTGTTATTCCCATAACAATCGTTGAACCCCTCTTCCAGACCCTCTCTCTTCCTCTCTGGGCGAATCTCGACGGAATTAAACCGAAAGTCGCGTTCCCCCGAGCACTAAATTCCGCGGACCAATCGGAGGGAAGGCCCGGCGCAGAGGGAACTTCCGAAGCCGTGGTTCGATCAAGCTTCTCTAAAACGTTCTGGTTGCACGGGACAAGTCGTCTTTCGGGTTCGATCCGGTTTTACCCGCGGTGGCGGAGCCCGTGGCTCTCCCGAGTCCCGAGGGATCGGTTTTGTCGTTTGCCGGGCGAAAATCGGTGAAAAGCGGCGCCGCTTCGTGCCGCGCCGCGTCGCACCGCGCGCGCGGACCCCCGAAGATCGATCTGTTTGCCGGCGAGAGCGTGCGACACTGACAGAACTCGAACACGCGAGTAAACATTCGACTCGTGTGCCGCGATGGGGGAATGGGGAACTCGAGAGAAACAGACAGAAACAGACAGAAACACCGGAGAGAAACGGTACGATGTAACAGGGGAAAAAGAGTTGTGCGAGGGATGGAGAATCCGATTGGCCACGGGGAAAGGAATTTCGACGCCGATCGGCCGACTTTTCCCTCTAGGGTTCTCTTCCTAGTTTGTACAAATTGTTTTCGCTTTTCTTTTTTTGCATCTTCTTGCCACTTGACCCTCACTCGGCGCGGCCATTTCAGCTCGGAGATGTAAAAGTTACATTTATATTTGAATTTTCGAGTAGGTGGGTTGAAGCGTTCACTATTTCTACGTAGGGCAAACGTGCTTTATGTTGGCCCCTATTCCGTGTAGTCAGCTTTCCTCAAAATAAATTGGGTCCTCTTTGACGTGGGATCAGAAACGTTTCGTTGAAATTTTGACTTTTCAGCTAGTTTGAGGAGAAGACGATTGTCACGAATCTGAATAAGTCTAACCACGGTTGCCATTAAATCGTCAAAAGCATCCCCTTTGCGCGAGTTAATACCTTGACGACATGTTTCAATAGAATTACAGCTCAATTTGAATGTAGAGTAAGCCTCGCAGAATATGGAAAACAGTGGCGCGCTAGTATAAATTGCTTAGCACTCGTGGTAACGGTTGATTATTGGACTAAAATACCGCACGACGCTCTTCTGTTCCAAACACAAACGCCACACTAAAATTAATTAATCATAATCGCTTGTTCTATACACCAAAGCTGTCCCTCGAAAGCAGAACGCGTTCTCCGAACGCAATATCTCGGAAATCAAGCAACCAAATAACTTGAAACTTGACAGATATTGTCGCCTAATAACATGGGGAATTTTAATCTTGCAATTTGAGATATATTCTATTCTGATTCTTTATAATCTTTAGTTATAACTAAAACGAAATATTTTCGAATCTCGAAACGACTTGCCAAAGCCAAAAGAGAAAAACTTGTTTTCGAAACGGTGCCTGGTTTTTACATCCCAATATTTTTCATTGGTTTGGGTTCATAAAATACCAACACTCCCGCAGATTGAGAAATGTTTAGCACTTTTTGTATTGCAAGACCAGAGCGGTCAGCAACTTGCTTGTTTTTTAAAAATAAAAAAATTTACTCTTGCTGTCAGCGATGTTGTCCTCGACGCTGTCCAATTAATTCTCTGTAGAATATTTTCGTTCTCAATGGTTCTTTAAATTTGGTGGATACGAAATTTATATAATACCTCATACAATACTTAAATGTTTAATAATTGATTAGATACAAACATATCTAATACTGTAACCAGTACTAAATTTGGAATTGTAATGCTCGATAGGTTCGTTTAAAAAAAATCAAAAAATTGCCTCGCAAGACTGCATTATTTCTTTGAAATGCTCTTGTTATCCTCAAAGAAAATGATTATTGTTGCTCCTCAAAATTAGATTGTTTAAACGTCAGTTAATACAAGTACCAGGTTCGGATTATACTGTTTGATAGATTCCCTTGAAAAAAATTGCCTCGCAATCGTCGATCCAGGGACACCCCTTCAGGCCGGGGGACACGTGTATCTCTTTAAAGGGAAAAAATGGGGAAGGACGGGGTAACAACCGGTTCGCTGCAAAGCACCCTCGGGAAGATTGCGCAACTCCGAGGGAAAAAGGGAAAGAGGGAAAAAGAGAAAGAGGAGAGCAGAGCGAGAAATTCGCGTGAACTAAGATCCTGCAGCCTCGATACCGGAGCCTGTTTTACGTCCGCCATCGCGATTACCTTTGATCGTCGGACCTCCCGACCCCTTTGACCATAGCTTCCCAACTTGGTCGCCGATGAGATCTCGGAGGCGTTGAAATTTCAGTTTCTAGATATTCCACTCCCTTTATTTTCAATTCGGCCATCAACGTTCAAACTGTATACAATCTAACCTCTCTCAAACGACTAAAAATTAGACGGCAGATATCTTTATACAGAATAAAAATCTTCTGCATCAATTCCAAGTCATAGAAGTGACATAAAAATATATCTCTTTTTGCAACGGTTTTAATATGTTGAGAAGAAAATGTCAAAATGTTTTGAAACTGTTTTAATGTATATTTATATATATTTATTTATTTTTTATTTATAATGTCTATTTCGCTAATTAAAATGGAAAAGGTCGCACACGACGAAAGTGTTCTTGGTCAAACGAAATGTCCGAGTTATCTCTGAGCGCAAAGGATGCTTGAAAAGGACGCTGCTAGTTGGAAAAGGTTGGAAATCTATGACAAACAAGTAGATCACCGTGGTCGAATTTGAAGGTTGTCCTTGGGTTCAGTTCTAGATTAGGTTCACATAACCTTAGGAATAACCTTTTTCAAATGCAATATTTCTGGGACTCCCTGTATATGCAGTAAGTAGAATTGATCGGTTGGGATCAAGAAGCCTTGAACGAATAAATATTATTCTTCTTTCCCGACTTATTTTTCCACTTGGATTCATCTACCTTTTGTTGATCGGTGACATGTACTGTTGTAATTTCCCTGTACGCTTCGTAAAAGTAATTTATCGGATAAAAGGGCGGGTAATTTAATTCGCGGAAATTTCTGTGTATCAAACGAGATAAATGATCGATGACCGGCGAGAGCTCGTCGGAGGGTGGTCGGTGACCGGCAATTACAGAGACAGTTACATCGGTTGCCACAGTTAAACGTCGGAGTTCGCGGAGTTTTTAATATTACTAATGGGGTGGGGAAAACCGGCGACATTCGGCTGGATAAACGAGCAAACTTTTCTAACGCGACTCAATTAAATAATTTCATGTATTCCGGCTGTTCCACATACGTACTTCACGCGTTATTATCATCGAGCACAACTTACGCACAGTGGAGTATTTGCCTCGAAAAGTTGGCCAAAATAAAATTTTTCAAAGCTTCCGTAAGGTGAACAATTGTGGCTGTGTGCGGAGTTGGGCAAAAGTTTTATTCAAATAAAAATTTCGAATAAAGTGGGTTTACAACCCACTTGGACAAAAACCTACTTTGTTCGAAATTTTTATTTAAATAAAATTTGTCCACAACTCTGGTTGTCTGAACTATTCGAATATATGAACAACAGTGTACCAGTTTTATTTTTATAATTTATTTTGTTCGTTTTGTATTTGACGAAGATGATGTATTAATTTTTTATTTACTGACACTCTTTGGACAGGCATACACATTATAGATGTCAGCAATTTTCACTTCCTCATTGTTTGTTTGTTAAAAATTATTCAAGTTTGAAAATAACCTATTACTTGCTGTGATATTTTGCATTTGTAGAATTTACAAGAAATTCTTTTTGCGCCATTCGGAACTGTCAATTGGCTTTTACATTATGTGACATTACTGCAAATTTTCCAATAATTACCACGATTTTTCAGATACAGATAATCTGAAAACAAATGTTTCGTACAAAAGTTAATCGATATCGAGTCATTTATAAATCCCAAGTTAATTTAATTTCTTAAATGCCACTATGTATTTTTTATTACTTATTACTTATTATTAATGATGCAATAGTTTTGCTCGAAATATTTCATTGTTACACTTTATCATTTCGGAGAGAACGCGGATTTTTCCCGGAAAACGCGGATTTTTTTCCGATTCGACGATCATGTTTACGATAATATCGGCGTCCATAATAATCTTTTAATTCCGATTGAAATTCATGCAACGAAAATATTGAAATTTATACGGGACGGCCCGAGAAGATTGTTTTTTAGAGCAGTCGAAACACGCCTGGCCGGCTGATTTATATTTTTTTTTCGCGTGAAATCGGATGGCAGCAGCTGGTAGACAGTTCGATAAAGGGGGACCGGAAGTGTGTTTCGCGGATTTGTCATCTGTTGCTGCTGTTGGGACTTGGAAAGGATCGCATGATAATTTTGAATAATTAGCCATCCGTCACGGGCTGTTGGCCTGGGGCCATTGGATTATTCGCGTTGCACGTCAAAGAATTTATAAAATGACGATACATCGTTAACGTCGTAACATTAGACTTTATAACGTAATTTTCTCGGTGCTTTTATTTCGCAATATGGCTCCGATGATTATAATGTATTTTCACCAGCGAATCGAGTGCGCGCCCTGTCCCATATTGCCACCCTGCTCTGCCTCCTCTCTCAACAAAAGTATATTTAACGTTTTAACCGAGTCACTTTAATTATGAACATTTAGACGTCACGGCTGACGCGACTAGGTACAATATATTATATTAGGTTGTTGCACGCGAAATGTCCAATTTTTTAAAGTGAAGTTAAACAAACTTAAATTGAATCTCATTCAACAAAATACGTATCATTGCAATCAACGTATACAGTTAATGTATTACGTTTCTTGATTGAATTACGGTAGAAATTGAATTTTTTGGTCATTCCCATGCTTCATTTTACTATCGACAGTGTGTTGATTTTAGTAGACTTCGGATTTATATGCAAAATAAAAATTCTTCAGCGAATGAAAAATAGTGCGACAATATTCTAAAATTCTTCCGATGCATTCTCTGCTTGATATTTCATTTATTAATTTTCGCCGTAAATGCATAAAATCCGCAGTCTATCGATTAGTCAAATATCACCCAACGCGATCGTCGATATGTTGGCTCTCCTCCGATATAAAAAGAGCGCAGGTGAATGGCATTGATCGACGTTGAAAGAGAGTTCCCTCGAAAGTTAAATTATACGTTTCAATTAAAATTGAAGACGGCACCTCGATCGGCTTTGTGCTTCAAAGTGATGCACAATAAACCTGTGGACTGTAATAAAAAATTTCTCAATTAAAACTGGTAAAACATCTGTGAAACATCTTTAACCAATTGACGCAATTAAACGAGCGAATAAACACGATTGAAATAGTTCTTTATTCGGTATCCTTGCAATCAGAAAAGTGTCATAAATATATCGGAAGAAGTTTCACAAAGAAATCCTTAGAAACAAAGGAGTCTGATCAGATGAATATCTGTTGACGATATGCGCGACATTATCGCCATTTTTCGAGACACCGGAAGCTCGTGTAGCCTAGTTGGCTGGGGTTAATATTCTTAATGCGCAGGGGTCACGTTTTTCAGCGCGAGTGCGCGAGGAACGCGATAAATCGTGACTGGAAGGCGCGAGGGTAGAAGCTCCTTTAGCGAGGAAGAACTCGGAGAGGATTGGAGAAAGGAGAGAAAATCCATGCGGCGGGATCGAGGAAGGATCGAGGGAGGATCGCGGCCCGCAGATCCTCTGGCACAATGAACGGAGCTCGCCGAGTGGTCACAATAGTGTCCCTTCCTGCCGGAAATCGTTGACTCGGGCGTATCGTAAAGAAGTTTCCGGGGAGACTTGAGACGCGTCCGTGACGGCGTCGTCGTCTGTATCTTTCTTCTTTCCCGTCTTCGAGATCGGAGAAATTAAATCCACCGCATCTCGACGATGGCAAAAAGAAGGATAGAGACGCGGCGCGTCGTCTCGAAGCTGGGATGACGGAGGCGTGACACCAGCAGCCATTAGATCCATCGAGGAAAGATTCGGGACGCGAAGATTCAGGTTTATGACAGCTGTTCCAGCCGTTCGACGGGCTCCGAAATGATCGATTACGATACTTCCTCTACGGATGGTCTATTCTCGAGCATCCACGCTTCTCTCTCCTTTCCTGAAGAACTGGATAGACACTGTTATGGATCCATGATGGTTCTCGGCAGGGAACGATGATAGACACGGGTCTATCAAGAGAGTTTTATCGGATAGTCTACCCGATTTCGCCCTGGGTAACTTTTTGTTTCAGGAGAATGATGATCCAAGCATTCGAATCTTGCGACGTCGACCCTCCTCGTGTTTTATTAGTAGACTGTGGATTTGTTGAATTCACTGTAAAAAAATGGCCGGGTGCGACGTTTATTTCTATCGACTTATTTATTTAGGCTTACAAAAATATGCTATATAATTAATTAGTTTATCGATCGTAATTTATCTTTCGGATATTATGAATTTTACTACACAACAAATAGCTATTTTTGTAGGAATACTAAACGCTGGATTCGGATTTGAATCTTCCGGTTCAAGAACCACGATAGCTATTAAAATGTTTTAATACGAGGAAAAGAAAGGATGTGCTTCGTCCTAAAAATATGCTGTGTTCAACAGAACATCGAAATAATATGATACTTCAAACATTATCTTTGGTATCAAATTACTTGGCACATATTGCATTCAATTCTTTAACCACCAGGAAGGTAAAATGTTGTGTAAAATTTTCCTGCACATTCGAACTCTATAATTTTCTTGTCTCTTGTGGAAAAGGAACAAAATATATAAATTGACATTTCAAAAAGTATTTTGCTATCGTCTTTTCTTCATGCTCATTAAAGACGATTTTCTTTTTTTCTGTATCCTATTGTAGCTACTTGTCCATCTTTTAATAGATAGTTTCTCGCGATTGTTTTTATTTTTTCTTAAACAAAATAAAATAAAATAACAACAATTATATACATATGTATGTATATGCATAATGTGCCACAAGTAACAACCTGTTCCAATTGACACATGTGGAAATCTACAATATTTTAGTTATACGTATGAAATAACTAATAAAACCTATTACAATATGTTCATATATATTATTTCATCGATGAGGATAAAACAATCAGTGACTACGATATTAAATAATCGAAATAGATCAAAAAGTAAGGATCGAATAATATTTACTTATCTGGCACGCAACTAAGTTTTCGTTAAATGAAAATGGAAGACAGGGTGCCTTCACCTATTTTCTTCTTCTTTTTTTCTAAATAATGATCGGAACAACTTACCCCGGGAACTTTTAGCTCAGGTTCCCCCTACACATTGTTAGCATAACCAAATCCGCAGTCTATCTATAAATTGTTTTAGTTGTTCAATAGAAGAAGTTCAATTCGCATTCTGAAGCGTAGCGAAACTCACGGCGGAATTTCTTGGACATTTTGGACACCCGCGTTCGCACCAGCCTGTGCATTAACAAAATTGTTAGCGTCGCGTCACCCGAGGAAGTTCCAGCTAGTTTCACGTCCCAGTGGCTGCAGGATCGAAGTAATAAAACAGAGGCGGTCTCCGATAAAACTCCGTCGCAATAATTAGCTACTGTAACACTCGTAATGATCCTAAACAAGCAGCCGGCTGCGTGAAACACAAGGGCCGACGACAAATATTGTACTTCGATCGAAGTAGCCGTCCCTCCCTCCTCGGTATACAGTGTGGTCCGTTATCATTCATCTTCGAAAAACTCTAAACATTGAACAGACGTCTAAACAATTGTTTCTCCTGTTTAAATAAATTTCATAAAATTGTTTCCACTTATAAGATGAAACGTATCGAATGAAATTACGATAGGTCCACTTTAGGTCTTCAGGGCCAACGTCTGTGCACCGTTCCGACTCTTAAATTTCATTACTAGACCGGGGAGTTTTGTGCAAAATAAAAATTGTCCGCGTTAATTGCGATTTGCAAGAATTACAAAGACATACTACTTTTGACTTTTTTGCAAGATTAGATTATTAGATATGGCATATTTGAAGCGTTGTACTTTGTTGGATTTGACGATGGTTTAAGGGATTGGGGGTGTTTTGCAAACGTCTAAACGGCAATTGTTTTTCCTGTTTAAATAAATTTCATAAAATTGTTTCCATTTATAAGATGAAAAGTATCGAATGAAATTACGATAGGTCCACTTTAGGCCTTCAGGGCCAACGTCTGTGCACCATTCCGACTCTTAAACTAAACTTCATTACTAGACCGGGGAGTTTTGTGCAAAATAAAAATTGTCAAAGCCATAAAAAAATTACAAAGACATAATAATTTCGCCATTTTTGCAATATTATATTATTAGATATGACATATTTGAAGCGTTGTACTTTGTTGGATTTGACGACGGTTTGAGGGATTGGGGGTGTTTTGCAAAAAAAGTTCCCGCCGATTATTTTTGCCGGTGTAGCGGAGTCTGTTGCTTAATCTGAACGCGATTAAACTTCGTGGGACTCGCTGGTGTCCATCGACCCCAACGCAACAGAAAATTCCTGAGGAGGAGGAGTGGGGGTTGTTAATTCCGGCGCAGATTAGTCGAACGGGGTAAGACGTCCACTTAGCGAGATAAGATTCGACGGATAGAGAGAGAGATGGAGAGTGAGTTAGAGAGAGAGAGAGGGTGCTTAAAGCTAGCGTATCGGCGCAACTTTGACCGACCGAACGAACCAACGAACGAACGGTCGGAGAGCATCGAATCGCTCAATTACCGGGTCCAGGTATAAACCGTGCAACGAGCCGCGTACGCGGCGGAAAGGAAATGGGAAAATCGAGCAAGCCCGAGCGGAAGGCAATCGTTCTCTCTCGCTCTCCTCTTTCCTCTCTCTCTCAATCTATCTATCTATCTATATCTTTCTACTCGTGCTCTCGCACTCTCTCGCGGCTCCGGCCGAATCGATCGTTTTCCACGTCGAATCCTACTACCCCTTGCGAATACTCTGTACGTGAAGCAATTCCAAGATGGAGCCGCCTCAAAAGAAACGGCAACTCGGCTGGCAGATGAGGGCGCGGATAGAGAAGAACCAAGGGAACCTGTTCGATGGACCCAACACTCTGCCACCGGGCTCCCCGAGATCATTCCTAGACGACATCCGCCATTGTCTCGGCTCCATTCATCCTTGTACAATCGCGGCCGACCGATTGCCCTGTAATTATGCAATCGTTGGGACCTCTTGCACGCGTTCTGCTGACATCCCGAGTAGAGCTCGGACTTTTACCCGGGTATCTCATAAGACATACGTCATAAATGATTTTGTGCAATTTAAAACAATAATTAAATTAGAAGAACGTTGATATATTAATTTAAATTTATTAAAATCGTAATATATCGTCTGCTTTTTCCTATTGATGCAAACGATTTTTATTTTGCATAAAGATCCACAGTGTATTCATGAGATACCCGGTTACCCGAGTAATTTTTGTTTACCCGGGTATCTCACAGGTAACCCGGGTACCCGGGTATCTCATAAGTCACAGCTCTAATCCAGAGTCTGCCCACGGCGCGCGGCGCACAGTGGACCGGATCGAAAAATCTAGGGACATTGGTGCATAACTTTTGATCCGTTTGAGATATTGAAATGAGATTGGAACTAAAAAATATTATAAAATAATCTCTTTCGAATAATACGTGTTAGAATATATTTTTTGTTTAATTTGCTAGTTAGTTATTTTTATAAATTTTTATGTAGTTGTTGAATCAGTTGCTTTCCTTAAGAGAAGAAGCAATTTTTTACAATCTTCACAGAGTTCTTAGGTTGCCTCGCCGCGACATTGTCCGCTTTAAACAACTATATTGTTGTTAGTCGGACGATGTCGGAAATGATTCTTGTACGGTTGTTTAAAGGAAGTTTTACCGAAAATATTCCTCTTTGTTAGAGCCTGGGATGTTTTGGGACAAAAAAGATATCCTTTGACAAATATAGAACATCTTTTTAATCTATCATGTATCGTTCAGCATTATTTTAAAAATATATTATTATTAGTTATTACTAAAAAATATATGATTTCTTATTGGGAAGAGATGCTCTATATCATACAAAAAAATTGAGGGAAATATGCCTGGTGAAATATGCTACTTTCCAAACGCTCAACTTTAAATGATCATTGTAACTAAAATATTTATTCAATTTCATTAATTTCTTCATTTTCGAGGTCCATCATTACAAAGCAATACAAATTCATTAGTTTGCAATTTCGAAAGGTCGACTTTTTGGTTGAATGTCCCTACATTTTTCGATCCGGCCCACTGTGCGGCGGTTCCTCAGCTACTTTGAACTCTTAGCACTCGAATACGCGACCCTGGGACGTCACTGAAAATTGTTATGAAATATAATAACGTTAGCGTTCGACGCAAATGTAGTAGTAAACGAACGCTAGTGGTAAACGAAGAAATTCAATTTCCGCCGTACTACAATCAGGAAACTTTTAATTCTTTGACAGAACACGTTGATTACAACGCTGACGTAAACGTCATAAATCAATTTAGTCAGATTAAAGTCGCGTTTATTCAACTTGACTGTTGAAAGTCAGATATTCTATACGGAGCTAATAACTTTCGAACCGTGGACTGGCGTAACATGTGAGGATAATAGGGAGCAATCGCGAGGTAGTGGAGGGAATAAAATAACAATTACCAGCGAGTACACGGTCGCCAGGATAAAGTATAGCTCGGGCGAAACTATGGGAAGCATCGAAACCGATTCCGCGACAGTTCTGTCGTCGTCTATCGGCGCGTTTCGATCTTGTCCTCTCTTTCTCGCACCTTTTGTCCCATCCTCCTGGCTTTTCGAGCGCGACTCAGCCGCGCGACTATAAAGAGATTGCCAGAGCGAGATAATGACGAGAGAACGGCGCGAGTGACGCTAGAGCTCTCTCCGAGCTCGAATCTAGCCCCGAAAGAAGCTCAAAGGGGGAAATTCTGCGTGGATGTTTACCGCTGTCGATAAATTCTTCGGCGAAGGCATCGACTCGCGGAATTTCTGCGCAACGTTTCCTGTCTCGCGGTCGATCCTCTCCGAGGCATTCGCAGCCTGAATGGAACGAGCTGCCGAGGAAGTCCTTTTTCCGCTCACGGACAATTTATTCTTAACCCCCTTCACTATAACGTCGAGTCGGTCTCGTGGCCAGGATCTCGAACAGGATCCACTATTATTGTTAGACTGCGGATCTTTATGCAAAATAAAAATTCTATGCGGGACGCTGGAAGTAAAAGTTCATTTCTTTTCTAGTTGTATTAACCCTTTGCACTCGCAGCTATGTTAACTTGAATAATTATGTGTGAATTTCTTTAGTCGTAAATTTCTTTAGACCTATGATAATTCTCTTACAATTCTTAAATGTTTAAGATTTAATATTAATAAGCTTAATATTGATAAGCGGTTTTCCCGAAGTCATTTGAAGTGGCACTTTCAATTTGCGAAAATGTCTACCTCCGTTAAGCTGTTTTCTTAGTTATATTGAGCGTAGCGATGGATTCGAGCCGCGGTGAAGTAGCGAACAAGAAAAGGATCAGAAATGGATTCAATTAAAACTCATTTATTCAGTCGTAAATGCGCTTGCTGTTTCGAAATTTGTGTCACTGGGCCGGTCGGAGATGAACTGCACAGTTGACTTCAGTTACACAGCGGTGTCGAACTATCGAACAACAACAAATCTGTCCTTTTAGAAAGTTTCTCACGGGACGTATAGGACAATAGAGACTCATAAACGCCGCGCGTACCTGATATTTCCACCTCTTGCTGCGTAAAAGAACAGATTTTTTTCGAACAATCACCCATCGACCTGCGTACCAATCTGCGGGAAAACCGAAACATGTGATTGCCATAAATTCTATTCGCACGGCGCGGCGGTCTGTGTCTTGTTTTTTTTCTGACTTCCTCGTCGTTCAACGTGCACAATGGCCGCCCTAAACTCTTCAGAAAAATCGTGCGTAAAATCAGTGTTGTTCGAACCGCGGTAGAGAGAACATTTCTACGGACGTGTCAATTCGGAGTTCACGGTTGCTGATGTGTGTGTGTTGCATTTAGTGCTGAATAAGTGAGTTTTGAATCAGCTTCTGCTTTTTCTCTCTTGTACATCAATTGTTAGGCTTATTTATCTTTAACCTTCGTGCACGTTTTAGAAATAGTTAAACAAAAGATACTAGAATCGCGTTCTAATAAGAAACATTTTTTTTAGTATTCTATACTTTTTATTAGAATCACGTTCAACCTGTTTTTGTTGTACACATGCATACGAAGTTCTCTCGCGTTTTTCGAGATTGTTCTGTTCGAATGTAAGGGGAAAAAATTGGCGATAGCGGCATTATTTTTCATTCTTCTGATGCAAATGGGTTAACTGCGCCCAGCGGAGCCTCCGCCGATAAATTGCGGAGCTTGGAGCCCGTCGTTTCCGGGTTTGTGGATCGGTCCGCCTCGAAAGGAATCGCGTCTCGGTGTATTTTTCGTTCGCAAAACTCGTTATACTTTGCTGACCGACCACGGCCGGTTTAAAGTACAGTGAAACAAACCTAACGTCGAATTAATTACGGGGAACGGTTCTTCATCTCCTCGCGGCGAAGAGAGTCGATCGCTTTTGCCAGGTCGGCGTCTCGTTTCGTCTTGTCTCGTCTAGTTTCGTCGGGACGGTCCTCTTCTTCATCCTCGTTCCCTCTGGTTCGTAAAAAGTTTTAATTGAAAAGCACCGGCTCGATGTTTAGAGACGAATCGATTACGAGTTCGTGAAAGCTTCCACACTCGAAATAATTTCGTAATTAAACGAAGATTACTCTGATTGTCTTGGGACCATTTCCTCTAGTCGGGAACGCGAGCGGGTAAGGCGGGTACGGCCGCAATCCGATTACTCGTACCCGCCGCGCCGCCCGCCGCGACGTCCTCTTCTTGTCGAACCTTCCTCGCTAAACGTTACTCGTGTCTATTGGCGACCGGATTACTCTACGGCCGGAACCTTCCACAAACTACAACTGCGAGTATGAATCAACTTATCGATTAGTATCGACAGTCGGGATATTTTTCCAATTTGACATAATCGATTCTTTGCGGTTCCGTGGTCAGCCAGGCTGGACAGGTGGCACATATTAGGTCGGTACACGATCTAACGGTACGCGAAGCAACTCGTGCACGATTCCTTCTTGTATTAAAATACAGGTTAAAACCCTTATTTATTAAAATAAGGGTAAAACCCTTAACGGTATTATTGTATTTATTATTTGTATCGTTGCTTTTGCTCTGTACTTGATGTAAACATCCTTAGTACATCGTTTTTCTTACAAAGGAGGTTACCCAATCGTAACACGCCGATTTTAATCCCTCGTCGTATCATTTGTTTTACAGTTACAGTGATTAAAACGTCCTTGTCCCGAGAAATGTAGAATAAAAGAGGAATTTATATTTTTTGTATGGCTATAGCTATTTGAAAGCTGAAATATTGATTACAAGCGAAACAAATTTTATTTCATCTAAAAAAAGGCATAACATTCATATTTGTTGGAATTTGTTAAAATCTCCGTCGCGTATCTGACTCGTTGAAATACGGCAAGGGGTTAATGGAGCTTTCGTATCATATTTTATCATATTTTCAACTCAAAAAATATTTGACACGTATTTTTAGATAGCTGCTGACGTTCATGTTAATGGGCCGAAAATAGCCCTCAAAGTTGGGATGAAAAAATTCACTTTCAGTGTAAACAGATTTTTAAACAAATAATTTGCTTAAAAAATATGTTAGACTTATATGTTATATAACATACTTATATGTTAACTTTTTGCCAAATTTACGTATAGAACATTACAATTTTTTCAGTATAGAAAATTCCATTAATGTCGGCGTGTTTATGATTGGATAATCATTCTCGTTACTCAAACGGTAAGTGAAGTTGAAATAATTCGAAGTTGTTGGGGTAAATACGAAATTGAGCCGAAATTTAGCACTGACCTATTGTGTCGCTTGATGTGGGAATTCAATTTAATTACATCGGGTTGTAACAGTTTCCGAAGCGGAAGGGCGGGAGCCCTCAGGACCGTAAAGGGTTAAGGAAATGGATTTGAAGCGTAAAAAGCGATGGGGCGTTCTTATAATATATATCATACTTATATAATAATTTTTTTTATGAAAATTCAATATAAATTTCAAATATATTAACTTTTTGCGAAATGTACGTATAGAACATTACAATTTTTTCAGTTTAGAAAATTCCATTAATGTCGGCGTGTTATAATAGGGTAATCACTCCAGTTAATCAAGCGATAAGCGAAGTTGAAATACTTTTAAGTCGTTGGGGGTAAATACGAATTTGAGCCGGAATTTTGCACTGACCTAATGTGTCGCTTGATGTGGGAATTCAATTTAATTACATCGGGTTGTAACGGTTTCCGAAGCGGAAGGGAGGGAGCTCTTAAGGCCGTAAAGGGTTAAGGAAATGGATTTGAAGCGTAAAAAGCGATGGGGCGTTCTGACAGTGAAACGCGAAAAGGCTGCGAAGGTGGTTAGTCGGTTGAGCGATGTGAACGGGTGAACTGTAAGTGGCTCTGACTGCAGTCGGGGGTGTATCAGGCGCGCACACGGTGTTAATACCGCGATGCGTGCACCCAGCCGGGAATACTCTTGTACACGTGTCCGGCTGCAAATCCTGAACCGTGGCACACGGTGTAGAAGCTTCTGGCCGACAGCTCTCCGAGCCGCGTCGAACCTGGCCGGTACACAACGGATTCTCGTAGATACGTGACGGTCTATTACGGCTTGTATAATCGACCGATCGACCGGCCGGATTCCCAGAGCTGACACCCGATTCGTATCCGGCCATTTCGGCCGGATATGCGATTCAGACGTTCCGACCGTTTCCGATGTTCTCCCCACGAATTATTACTCTGACACCCCCCGACGACGATGGATTCAACCGGGGAACCACGATCGAATTGTTGTCCGTTGGGGCTCCGGAATTGCCGGTTTCGGATCGAGACGCGTCTTACAATTAATCGGATCGATGTTGCACCAACGATGTTTGAATGATCAAGGCGCCCAGGTGGCGCTCATTTACTCGCACTTCTCCGTTCACAAATCCTCTTTTATCTCTGACGGCCAATTATTGGGGGTGTGTAGGGGTGGGTCCATGGAAATTATCGAAACCAATTACCCCGATATGATTTTCACTGACAACATTTCACAGATTTTAGATTTGACCGACAATATCTAAAATCCAAACGAATATAAAATCGTTGTTGGTCAAATTCGTTGTTGATCAAATTCGTTGTTGGTCAAAATCGTTGTTGGTCAAAATCGTTGTTGGTCAGAATCGTTGTTGGTCAAAATCGTTGTTGGTCAAAGTCGTTGTTGGTCAAAGTCGTTTTCGGGTAAAGTTATTGCCGGTCAAATCTGTAGTCGGTGTAACGTGTTGTCGGGGAAATTTATGTCGGTGATTTCCATGGGACCCGTGCGGTTACCCGAAATTGTAACGATGTGGTGAACTGCGGAATTTTTTAAAGATCCATTTTGCAACCAAAAATTCTGAAATAATGTGCCATTAGGTAGAACATCCATGCATTTTTTCGTAATTTTGTGTTGAGCAAACTAGAAGAAATAATTCGTTCAAAACCATGTCACTGGGCTTTTCTCTAAGGGTCGTATCGAACGGTATGGCGAAAGATCAATTTGGTCCGAGTGTATCCTCTCGGTCTTGGGTCGGACCGGTATCCCGAAAGTTCGCAATGCTCGACTGCCCAAAGTCGGACGAAGTCAGGTCTGAAGATCCGAAAAATTCGTAATCGGAAGGGTCCTGATTCGATCCGAGGCTCTGATACCCGTACACCCCCCATCAATTATTCCTAAAGGCTGTATCGGAGTGAAACGGGTGCTCGTTTCTGAAGCAAACTATCCAGTTATTTCCCGCCCCTAATTAAATTGCCGAAGGTTCCCAGGGAATCATCTTTTTACGAGTCCACCTTCGGCAGTTGCTGTCGAATCTCCAATTTCCGACGTTTAGCCGGCTGATCTCGAGCCTCTCGGCCGAAACTTAGAAAATTTCAGCCGGGGCAAGACTAATCCCTTGAATCTGCGACACTTAAGTGGAAAGACGAGAGGCATCGAGGCGGAGAGTTAACCGTGGGGGAGCGCGAGCCACGAAAATAAGATGGTCGATTACAGAGTGGCCGAGCGAGAGAGGAAAGGACAGAAAGAGAGAGAGCACGGTCCGTTTAACCTGTATCACGGGGGTGGAAAAAATTGGTGGTGCGAGTTGCGACGCAAGGGAGTGGGAAGGAGGGAGGATCGGCAGGTATCCTCGTCTCTCGGCCAGAGTTCGTTAAACTAATATTCATACATCTTGGAAAAAGTGGGTCGACCGAAGTCGTCTCGAGCCGTGCATGTCGCCCGTTTATTACGTTTCGTGCGTTCCGGGAAGTTTTATTAAGAGCCGACGGTGAAATTGTGCTTATCGTCCGCGCCGGTTCCTTATCCGTCTAACAGGGCCAATCCGCTTTTCGTTTGTCCTTCCGAGGTCCTCCACAGGTGTGCGCTTGAGAAACACTATAAGGGAGCGACGACCCTTTGTGCGAAACGTCCAAACATTTCCATCGGATATTAATTGTTTCTATCGGATGTGAAACGCGGCTGGAAACGTCCGGTTTGACGTCTCGAAGCTGCGCGCAAAAGAATTTCGCGATAAAAGCCCGGCGAAACTGTGCGCGTTTCTCGCTCGGGCTTTTTTCCCCGGCCAAATAATTTGCACACCTCTGTGTGCTCGCGCTCTCGGTGGATGGTTGTTATGCTAACGAGCTTTAGCCGGCAAGGGAGCCATCTTCATTTTCCTGACACGTCATAACCGACGCGTCTAATCCGCCCTGCCCCCTGGTGATCTCGACAAACTGACGTAAGTCGCGTCATTTGCGCAGATTCCGGGGGATCGTTAACTTAATATTTGCGCCGGAGGAAATCTAGAGTGACGGGGAGAAAGGGAATTCGATCCGGGGATCAAGCTCTCGGGAGCCATCGAATCTTTTTTCTTCGCCGTTGATCCTCGTGTTCCGGCTCGTAGCGTAAACTCCAAAGGTGTTCCGGCTTGTATCGTAATTTTTGGGCGATCGACTCGGCTCTCCGAGTCACGCCCGCATATTAAGAGGTCCCCGGGGGCAAAACTCGGAACGTTTTAGACCACCGGAACGGAACAACCAGCACAAATCCTTTGTGTCCGTTCCGGCCAGAAAACGAGGCACAAAGCTGCCATGTCCGCTTTGATCAGAGGACGCGTCTTCGAGTTCGACGGAGCTCGTTCTTTTTCCTATCGACGAACCGCGCGCGGGCACCGACAGCGATAAAGTGAGACAGACTATACCGAT
>CM052327.1:5884195-5895665 GCA_028455615.1 Lasioglossum zephyrum
CTAACTATTTGTATCACGGTCTTGTCGTTCTTTACAATTCTTTATGCAACAAGTTTGCACCACTCTTTCAACCTTTTACCAAATGATGAACTTGTGAAATAGTGAATTTTTAAAATATACTTGTGTACTGTGTACTCGCTTCGTCTCATACACTATCCACCATTTTGAATTATGTCGAATCGAGGTTTGTGGGCATCAGATAATTTTGGATCTCATCACACTGCATCGTATGCACATACTATACCTATGCCGCGTCTATGGGAATACAGGGAGTATCCGTTAAGTTATTTTACCATTTTTTAGGCATTCCCAGTAGTGCAATTAAAAAATGTTTTAGACAAAAGTTTCTCAGTACTTGATGATCTACATGTTCGCATATTCTTTAATCTGAAAAAATGTTTTTTACGTAAAAAAGTAAAGGTCACCTTGACTTTTTTAAATGGCACTATATGTTTTGTCAAGGTGATCTTTACTTTTTTACGTAAAAAACATTTTTTCAGGTTTAAGAATATACGAACATGTAGCTCACATCAAGTACTGAGAAACTTTTGTCTAAACCATTTTTTAATTGCACTACTGGAAATGCCTAAAAAATGGTGACATAACTTAACGGATATACCCTGTATATGGTCTAAGGTCTATCACGAAAATTGTTATATAATTGTTAATAATTTCTTGTTTCGCTTAATTCGCCAGCAGTCTATAAAGGGTGATCGTCCGATCCGCCCCAGCTTTTTTAAACTAATGTTTTACTTGAAAGTTCGACGAAATAGTCTATACTCTCCATTCATCACAGATAGGCAGGGATTATTTTGGAGGGGATGAAACTCGACTACAGGGTGACGACTGATTCAGCAAATAATAACTTGTCTCGAACTGATACGTCCATGGCTACAATCTTTTCTACGTTCTCGATATTATCCGATACACGTTCCCGATTCAAAAATGGCGATGCGTGCGCGCCATGGCGGCGAAACTCAACCTGCTCCACAGGCGATGGTTTATTTTCCTCTTCCAAACACGTTTCGATCGTTAGACGCTTTGTGCTCCCAATCTCCGCTAACTCTTGTCCGGGGGATGGTCACGATGGCGCGCCATCTTGCTTAAAAGCCTCGTAAAATGGACGTGTCCGCTCGGTTCGAGGTTAGAATCCCGTCGCAATAAAACCATATCGTTTTATAGAGAGCGAAAAGGGTGAAACGTCCCGTCGGCGAATTGATTTTGTTTGCGGTCGAGTGAAATCTGTGTTTTGGTTCTTGTGACTTATATTGGCAGCCATGTCGAATATTTAGGTAATACAAGTCGTTCCGAAAATCACGGTGCCATCATTATTGATTATCGATAGGTTTCATCGGATATTTATCGACACGCGACGCGTTCGTTATCGAATAGACGAATTATCGATAATATTTTCCTTACACATAGCGTGATACGAAAAGTGCATTAACTAGATAAAAGTAGTCGATATTGTCGATAAATGGAACGTCATCGATTATCGGTGATCGAGAAGCGAGAATTTTCACATAAGAAAATGGGTCGATTACGAGGAATTATCGGTGACAATCGATTTCGGAAGTTTCAAATTCGCGGCTACGGTGCGCGCAAGTAGAAACGGTCAGCCATGGTCAGACGCGTCAGTGAATATTCAAAGGCGATTATCTCGGAAACGGTTCTTCGGGGACAAAAACTTTGTTCCACGTTTTCAACGCAGTTTGTCATGTAGAATTATCCTGTATTAGTTCGGTCGACAGATTTTATTCTCATCACGACAAGCAGCCGGCGAAAGAGTTGCCACGAGTTCTGCGAACGTGGTTATCAGAAATTCATTAGAACCACGACGTTTCCGCATCGACCGAGCCAGAAGGGAAACGAATTAAGGTTCTGGTTGGATCGTCGGTCGTAGGCTCGTCGTGTCTGGTTATCGTTGCACGTGCACGTGATTCGGGACGTCTTTGCATTCGGCCCAGTCGGCTGGGCGTAGTTGTTCGATCGATTACTTTTCCGTCACGTAAGAGGAATAATAGGGCCGACTGCAAATAGCCAGGAATTATAACGTCAATCAGTTACATCGGATTCGAATTTACTTAGCCGGGTCGTGTCACGTTTACGCTCCCGTAATGCAGAGCACTTTAAGCGTGGCAAATGTGGACAGAGGTCTCTCTGTCTCTCATCGTTCTCTCGCTGTTCCTCTGTCGGAATATAGGTGGCCCATTATATATTTATGCACTCGATACCATGGCACAATTATAGAACACTCTGCAGCAGGAATAAATTACGAAAGAATAAATTGTATGAAATTCATTGGCAGACCAATCTGCATATCACGGTTGAATAATGTATCGCAAACACCGGGAGAATAAAAATACAGTCGAGAGGAAACCGGTGAACCAGGAATCGCAAAGAGTCGGTCGAAATTTGTGTCTCCGCTGATTAGACATCACCAATTACACGGGGAATAGTTTTTTGGGTTTTTTTCGGCTAATTCGGATTAATTTCATCTGTTTTATGCAAATGGCGTAGCGCGCGCACGGTCGATGCCCAGGCAACGTCGTTAAATGCAAAACCGACTTCTTACGGGGAATATCGCGTCCGTCTCGCGATCGGGTAAATTAAAACGGCTCTAGAAGAATAGAGAAGGTGATTTAAACTGAGAAAGCGGAGGAAATCTCTAGGAAACGGAAGCGGGCCCGAGCGCGTTCGTAATCTCGCTATTAAATTCCTAATGCAGTCGTCGTGTTACGTTCCGTTGTGAAAGAGAAAGAAACAGAGAGGGAGAGAAGAAAATGGAAGGGAGAAATAGCCCGGAGGACAGATTTTTCTGCAGCAGGTCATGAAAACGCCGCCTTAACGGAGAAACGATCCCGGATTATACGAGGGGGACATTCGCGCGGGTACTCACACTTGGCACGCTTTAAACGGGAATGCGAAACGAGTAATCGAGCGATATATGGTGTTATCGATTATCCGTCTATCGTTTCGGCAAGCGAATTTCGATATCCGAAATGTCTCCCGGACGAGCATTGAAAAATGAATGGCTCCGTTCGAAATAAAAACAAACTGGGAGGAGGGGAACGAAACACTGGAACCGGCCCGAAACGTCACGATCCGATCCGATTCGCCGCGGCGGCCATTTTGCTCGTTAACTAGATCACGGTCGGCCAACACCGGAAGAAAAATCACGCCGCTTCCTAAGAACTTTGCGCCCGGTATAGTTAATACTTCCCCTCCCTTCCCCGTCTCTAGACAATGGAAATCTATTTTTCCGTCTTATCGTCGAGACACGCGATCGTCCGACGTCACCGAGTCGCTAACCAATGTGAAACATCGTCCGCTACTCGAACATTATAGTCCCATTCTAATTCCACGTCGATTACGCTGTTTACCATTGGAACAAATCTAGGGTGATTAATTCTTCGTAGAACGAAGTCGTCTTCTCGCTAACCTCTCGTTTTGGGACTTCTTTCATGGTCGCTGTAATTAGAATTGGTTTGTCGTCAATAATATTCTAAGGGTGTATCCGTTAAGTTATGTCACGATTTTTTAGGCATTTCCAGTAGTGTTGTAACTTGTAACTTGATTTATATTGTAAGAAATAATTCTTCATTAAAATTATGTTTGCACAAAATTTTCAAGTTTGAGGTTATTTCAAGGTAATAGTATAGTACACTGTTAAATTCGTCTCGACGTCAGAAACAATCCTATGATGTCCAAAACATATAGTGCCATTTAAAAAAGTCAAGGTGACCTTTACTTTTTTACATAAAATTTTTTTTTTCAGATTTAAGAAACTATTGTCTAAAACATTTTTTAATTGCACTACTGGAAATGCCTAAAAAATGGTGACATAACTTAACGGATACACTCTGTATACGAGAAAGAAATTGTGCATCGATTCGGGGAAGTTTCTTCAATCGAACTATTTTTTATAATTGAAGAAATATTGCTATTTATAACAAAAGAATACAATCGTATTTCGATTTGAAAGAAACGAATAGTCCAACTTTACATATATTACAAGGCAGGAGGTTTAATAAAAAGAATTCGATTGTATTCGCGTTCGTATTCCTTTGCACTCGACTGTGCCCTTTAAGAAAAGGTCTGGAATCTAGTCGGCAGCTCGGATGTCCCTTTCAAGAGGACACGACGAGATCGCTGGCAGCAGCGTCGCTTGCAACATCTCGAAAATGGTACTATCATGAGATATCGCACCATTTAAACAGAGTAATGATTTCGGCAAATAAATTCGCGTAAGTCATTGAAGCGCTTTCCATCGATTCCGAACTGGTAAATTTGGAATCGAAAGTATGAGGGGGTGGGGCTGGGGGGGGCGGGGCAGGAGCCTAGTGTAAGGGTGGAATCTTTTCGCTGAAGAGGGAAGATCGGGCGCGAGGGGGTTAGCAATGAAAACGATCACCGTTAAGGGTGAGGCACACGGTGAGGCACGGCCCGTGTCTGCATGTGTAGCGTATAGCCGCCTACCGTGGTAAAAGCCGGTGACCTAAATGTCGCCTTTATGCCAGGGGCGTATCTGTCATACGCGCAGGTGCACCCTATCCCACGACCGCCCCCGGGATATTAGCAGTGCTCCTCTCGACAATTCCTTTCTCGCTCTCTCGCGTTCACTCGCGCTCTTTCGCTTCCATTCTTTGGCTCGTTCAGCCTCCTTCCATCTTTCTCCGACACGACCCCCCACTCCTCCGCAATTTCTACACCCTTTTATTCTCTGTTCGACGAAATAAAAGGTTTATCCGGTTGTCTATCTGTTTATCTAGCCATCTATCTATCCATTTATCTATCCGTTCATCTATCAGTATTTTTATTTCCCCTCCTCCCACCCTCTCGTCGTCTATCTCGTCCTCCCTTTACCTCGTTTTTCCCGCTCGTTCTTCGTTGAACGTGTCTTTCATTTTCTGCTCTACATTTCTCGTTACCCTGAGCCACCCAGCCCCGTCCTTTCCATTCACAACCACCCTCTTGCACCCTGTGCTGCTCCTCCACCGCCCTCCTCCTCCTCCTCCGGTTCGTTCGCCTCGTCCTCACCACCCTTGCCACCCTCAACCCTCGCCTCGCGTTTCAGTTTCTATTTTTCTTTCTTTATCTCCATTCTAGCCTCCTAGTTCCGCGGACTCTCCTTTGTATAAAATCCTCTTGAAAAATTTACGGCGTGATAAATTATTGTTCGGCGGAGGAACGGGACGGTGAAAGAATTAGACCGCTCGAAAAATGTTTTCCCGTGCGCCACCTGCCGTTCCGATCCGGCTCGCGAGAACCGAGCATCGGCTGAAAGGTGTCGCTCGAGAGGAATTAATCATTCCGTTATACTTTATTCCCCATTATCTCTCTTGCTGTCTCTATCTCCCTCGCTCCTCCTCCTCCCTCTCTCCCCGTAGTCCGCCCCTGTCTCTGTTTCCCTCTGCATCCTCTGCCTCGCGTTACGTTTCAATTTTATCGGGATAATACCGCGGCCCGGTTCGACGGCTAAATGCCGCTGTAGATTTTAACGAACGGGAATTCGACGCAGCTAGCCAGGATCGAACAATTACCCTCTTTCCAGAATAACAACAGGCTTTTGTTCGCTTGCAAGCTGTTCGTTAGCTTCGCGAACCACCCGTAGATATACGGGGTGCTCCGTGAAACCTCACCCCAAATTTATCCGCGCAAATCGCTTCTCCAAATTATCTACACGTGCCTCTCGATCCATCGCATTATCTACCGGTGATTATTCCGCCATTTTTTTGAAATCGGCTAGGGTTGCCAACTTTTTTTCCGAGACCAGAACCAGGACATATTACCAAAACTAAAATAGTGTATACATAGTTTTCCAAGGAATTTTTTTTTATAAAACAATAATAATACAGTTTGAATTCCGGAACGGTTGGCAACCCTGTCCATGGCCGAGGACTTTCTTAACTCTCGTACGTTCCTGAGAGTGAAAATTCACCCATTAAATATTTTCACGTACTGCAAAATTATTCGTCCTTTTATGTCTACGTCGTGAGATGTATTTCTTTAACACCTTCGCTGCATAGTGTATCATATCTGATACAGTTAACAAATCTGTTATATAGTAAACTAAGAATGTGTTTTCTTACGGTGTTTCAAGCCAAGTTGCACCCGTCTATTTTAAGGGGTGCATCCGACAATGTAGAATTTTTCCCATATTATTCTTTATGAAATCACCTGCATCTTTTCTGTTTTTAACTATCGATTTTTTCAATTCAATTTCAATTCTTTGATCCCAATTAAAAATATCTTGCAATGAAGGGTTAATATTAGTACCATGTCGAAAACAATATCACAACATTAGTTTTCTTACTACTCTAAAGTATATTTATATTTTCTGAAAATGTTGTTTTAATTTTTTAAAATATTTTTCCCTTAAATAAAACACAAAAGCTGACCTTTTTGTAATTTTTTCATCACAATTAAAAAAATCATGCAGTGAAGGGTTACATAATGTGTCGATTAAACGTGTAAAATGAAAATGGTTCAATTGTTATCCTAGCCTCTGTCATGTAGCTATTTTTGAGGATCGTGTAAGGATTAATAGATCCTTCATAGCAACGAGAGCTTCAATGATAACGTAATCCAATAATTTCATTTAGGATTTTTATCCGCATCTATTTAAGGTAGCGCTCGCGCACTTTTCAGCGGGGGGTCCTGCAACTTTCACCGCCATTTTGTTCCTCGGTAACATGAAAATATAAAGAGAGGAGCAGGATATAGAATCCAGTCTCGCGTTTCACGTAACAACCCGACGATGAATGCGTACCCAGAATCATGGCACGCGATATAATCCCCTGTTTTACGAACCCAACAAGCTAGAAAGAGATAGTGGCCTGTTCCAGACGGAACAATTAAATGCTTTATGGTACTGAAATTCGTAATCCGGTGGACCTACTTTCCATACAAAAACCCATTATCCGCCTTCGAAGCAGCTAGAACACGCATATATCCTGTAGCAACGGTAATTAATGGAAATATGTAGTGTGTTGATGGTACCGTTCCGTCGAATAAAGTAGCAAATTGTGTATGGAACCGTGGATGGCACCCGTAGATGGGGGTTGGGAAACGAGCTGTTCCTGCGAGGGGGCGTCGCATGGTACGAGTGGGCCCCGGGCACTTTTCTAATGACTCCGCCGTCAGCCATCTCTCCTCTCTCGCTCTACCTTCTCCCTAGTTGAGTGTATTTCGTACCGAGCTCCGTAGAGAAACAGAGATGGGAAACACCCACGTCCTTCAATTTTCATCGATCTCGTAATTGCATAGCCGACACAGCGTGTTCCACGGGCTCTAAATTCTACTCCTCGATCCCATGTGCTCCCCTGACTTAGGATGACATCAGGGTTTCCATCTATAAACTTGTGAACTCAAGACGAACGCCATGAAACCCTGGACTTTTGAAATTTGGACACTTTTAACTACTTTTTAACACTCGCAAGGTAAGGTTTAATAATACACAGATGGGCCATTTATTTTGAAAGCTGCATTTTTTAGAAAGATCAAGCTAGCAATGTTAATATTTACATTTCTACGTTATCTTTTCATTCTGAAGCAAATTGTAACTAATATATTTGAAATCACGAAGATGTTATAAAAAGGAAATTAGCTGGTTAATAAAATGATAAAAAAATTTATTTTGAAAGTGGTATAAGTCCATTTGTCATGAAGAGACATATTAATAATTGCTATTATTTTTTAATAGAAATTGTAAGTTTGACTCTGTTGGATACACTTAGGAAGTGTGATACATTGGTTTCCTATATACGTACATTTTTAATTTCATTGAAACGCAAACCCTTGAATATTTCAATTTAAACTTAAATGGACTTGGGCTACTTTCTTGGGCCACTTACTTGGGCTACTTTCTTGGGCCACTTTCTTGGGCTACTTTCTTGGACCACTTTCTTGGGCTACTTTCTTGGGCCACTTTCTTGGGCCACTTTCTTGGGTCACTTTCTTGGGCCTCTTTATTGGGCCTCTTAGACCCCGACATATGAGTTTCATAAATATCCTCGTTTTTAATTTGGGAATAAAGAATAACACAGGATAAAAGGTGAACCGACAGATTTAATTTTATTCGTATAAAAATTCTTTTCTGAAATCTGAAGCTGGGGTCTCTGAGACCCCATTATTATCTTGCTATTTTCATAGCTACATGCTGCAAAATAATGTAAATTACGCCTCCTAAACGAAAAAATAGAACATAGGCGATAACGCCCTGGATCGATATTTTATCTAGCGTTGTTGATTAATGAAAACCCCCATTTTCGTATTATCGAGAAATGAGAACGCGAATCCCGCACCCTTGCAATCCTGGATACGAGTCTACCGGCTTAATCCTTCGCTGCATAGTGTATCATATCTGATACAGTTAAAAATTTGATATATATTAAACTAAGAATATGTTTTCTTACTATTCTAAATTATAAATAGTTTGAAGTTTATGGCGTACAGGTTCGATCCTATGTTACTAACTAAGCAGTTTTACAACCATTAAGACCATTTTCAAGAATATATAATTGCGTCTGTAAAAATTAATAAATGTAAATTATATAATTCCGTGTTGAAAATCAAAAAGAAAAGAAGAAGAAACAAAATTGGCGATCGTGAACAAAGTAAACAGTTATTCTAAATTATGTTCATTTTTCTGAAAAAATGTTGTTTTAATTTTTTAAAATATTTTTCCCTCCAATAATACACAAAAACTGACCTTCTTTCAATTTTTCCATTCTAATTAAAAGAATCATGCAGTGAAGGGTTAAATATAGAGACAAATTCTATTTGGACTATGAGATTGCGGACAGTGCACATCGGTGTCGGTGGTAGCGAATATGTTAAAGTGCCATTACCATATTATGTGACAGACCGTACATCGTGGATCACCTATTTCTGGTCCCGGTACTGTGGATAATTAAAATGAGTGCAGTGACCTACCATCGCGAGGAGATCGTTGCCCGATAATCTCGAATTTTCGTCTATTTGAGGAATAATCATAAAAGTTGTAGCAACCTCTTCGTAGAACGTAGCCACGGATGAGGAGGGGCGGAGAGGCGGGGAGAGCTGGTACCGGTGGAGGGTTCTGAGCTAAAAGAGAGGCCGACAAAAGAGCCGGAGGAAGTAGAATGGGCATTCAATTCAGTCTATTCCAAGTTTTCAAATAATTCAGTCGTTTAAGAACTCGGGGTACTGTAATTTGGCTGAATCGCGGAACCTACCGGAGATTTCGAATCGTCTGTTCTAACGTCGGCCCTCGGAAAATCTAGGGAATATCGCGGATTAATTAACGACGCTGGATATTGTGAAAATTTCGGTAAACAGCGGGAGATATCCTGGTTCTCGCGTTTCACCAACTATCAGGCTGCTCCGGAGGCTGGGCTTTGAGACCTGTTGTAACATCGACGCCCATTGTCTCGACTGTTCAACTGGTCGACGAAGTTCTTTTTGAGAAATCTCGTTCCGAGAAAAGGTCTAATTTTGTACGGAATATCGCCCTCCGTGAAACTCATTGCTTTCACTGTTGAAGTTGGAAAAATGTTTAACCCTTTGACAGACAAATTCAATGAAATTCAACGTGACTAAAGGTACCCTTCAGTTTCCAACTTATCATTAGACTGCGGATACGTTGGATAGACACATTGTCGGTAATATTTGCTGTTAATATTGAACAATGTTTTATTTGAAAATTAGCTGACCCTACGTACGTTGCCCTGTTCGAATTTCTATAAATTCAGACGTCGATAATGTAAATTCCTATTGAAATATTGATTAAAAGCTGCGACGTTCGTTTTTTTGTTGTATTGAAATGTGACTCAAAAAGCACTTTTAGTTTTCCCCGATTTTTCCATTTTTCCGGGCAACTTTTCCAATTATTCTTTCCATAAAACTTTATTCTTATTCAAACACTATTTGCAAATTAGCACAATATTATTTCTCAACGTTTCGGTCTGCATTTAGATCATTTTCAAGAGAATCAAATTAACATTGCGTTTGCTTAGTGTCGCAAAATAATTAAACTGTAAAAATTAAAAGTTTGTGATTGAAATCATGCTCACTACCATGCTTGATTGTCCGAGCAGCAACATGTGGGTCAATCACAAGCTTTTACAAAAGCAATGTTAATTTGATTCTCTTGAAAATGATCTAAATGCAGATCGAAACGTTGAGAAATAATATTGTACTAATTTGCAAATAGTGTTTGAGTAACAATTGATCGAATCTATGCGCCGATATCATTAATTTATGTTTATTCGGACTATTACGAACATCTAAAAAAAAATTAGCCAAATCGGTCTTACAAACGAACAGCATTTGATTTTTATTTATATAGAAAATGTACAGGGTGTTCGAAAAATGTTGTCATTTCCTTTTCAAAGGAAAAAGTTACTTTAACTGACATCAGGAATCACGCACTTCAATTTAGTATGATCGTACAATAACGATACTGTCAAGAAATTAAATTTGAGAGCTGATATTCGCAAGAATCAGATGGT
The DNA here is from genome assembly GCA_028455615.1 of Lasioglossum zephyrum. Taxonomy (NCBI): domain Eukaryota; kingdom Metazoa; phylum Arthropoda; class Insecta; order Hymenoptera; family Halictidae; genus Lasioglossum; species Lasioglossum zephyrum. The sequence goes on from CM052327.1 coordinate 5,894,689, forward strand.
TGTTTCGTACATTTTTCCGCGAACGTTTTATCATCCCCTCAGGTTTCGCTGATCGAATCTTGATGTTCGTTCAGAACGATACGAAGTTTAGGAACAGGCCGATATTCGAGTTGGTCGGCAACGAAAAAGAATCGGACAGGGACTGAACCCCCGCACGAGTGACGAGCCGCGAGGCTAGGGTAAAATCAAGGGGGAAGAACACGAGAGGGATGGTGGGGTGGCAGTTTGATTAACTTTTCACTTCGCGTCATTGCTCCGGCGTAGTCTGAAGCGTTGCAAGCTACGACTCGCGTCCGTAACTCGCTTTCAAAAAGTTGAATTGAAACATCGGTGGATCGATGCGCGGCTAACTTGGGGCTTTGGCTTGATTTACCGTTAACGAGGTTACCCCGCCCCGATCGGCCAGATATTTTTATATTAGCCACGGCCTCGCGTAATCCGGCGATTCGGTTCTCACGAACGAACGGAGGGACCGGGTTGCATTATCAACTGTTTGCCCTCTCCGAAATTGCCCCGAAAAATCCTCCGCCACCCCCTCCATACGGGTCGCGATCTCGCGTAAATCACGGCGAACCGGGACTTTTTAGTCATGACCGTTTAATCCAGACGTGCATATGCAGTTCCCACTGCAAAACAGAAAAGAACGGGGAACGATATAATGAGAAACACACGGCACGAGTTACGCTCGACGATATCGCGCACCCGAATTTATGGAATATTTAAAATGTGTTTTTCGTGTTGCTGGAAACTGGTCGGACGACCCCGTCGATCCCGTCTCGAGGTACACGCGGAAGTACCTGGACAATTCGAATTTTTGGTGGAAATTGTATTATTGGACACGATGCTCGTGATTAGGTGATCCGAAATTAACAGTTCCAATTGTGAATTGTGTTGGCCACTAGGGTGAACCTTGCTAGATGCTGAGATTTTTTTCACCGTCTCCTAAAATTGTGTGAGAGTATAATTCTTGCAAAAGT
>CM052327.1:5895765-5914363 GCA_028455615.1 Lasioglossum zephyrum
CGAGGTCCATAGATCCTTACAAAGCAATACAAATTCATTAGTTTGCAATTTCGAAAAGTCGACTTTTTGGTCGAATGTCCCTAAATTTTTCGATCCGGCCCACTGTGCGACGGGGACGGCCACTGAAAAACTATGTTTGCGACGGTGATCCTCGAGCGATTATGGAGTGAACCATTTCGAGAAAGATTATCTACATCTTTTAGTACACACTCGACACTGAGAATTAAATTCTTCTCATCTGCTACTTTTATATCCATTTCTGTCGTGAATGCATACAGTCCCCCGTCTTCTGCTTAAGGTGGTAGACTCGTTTCGAGGATTGCAAGGGTGCCGGATCCGCCTTTTCATTTCTCGATAATGAAAAGATGGAGGTTTTCAGTAGGCGAAAGCGCTAGGTAAAATATTAATCTAGGTCGCAATAATCGTCTTCGAAAGTCCTATTTTTATTACGTTTTCGAGGCGTAATTTACAGTAATTAGTTTGTGATATCGGCGCACAGGTTCGATCAAAAAATTAAAACAATGGAATTTTGTAATTTATTCAATTTTCCTCAACGTTTTGATTCTGGATCATCTTCGAGAGAAATTTTGCGTCTGAAACATACTGAATGTTGTACTAAGTGTTTCACAAGATCAATTATTATTATTATTATTATTTATTTTATACGGACTGATGTCCTTTTATACAATTGTATACAGTTTATACAGTATAACTAATAAACAGAAAAAAACCTTAATTTTAAGTATTAAATACAGGTACTATTAACGAATAGTACTGCGCAATTTTGTTTTGAATGCCTGTAACGTGCCATTAAAAAAATCAATATTCTTATAAAATATGTTAGAGCTAGCAATAATGCGATTTAATGGATTTATTACTCCATATGAGGATTTGGATTTCATTGTTTCAAATCCTGCTCTCGTTCTCAAAATACGTTCAAGTACATAGAAATTGATTTGCCTCAGAAGTGCGGGACAGGAAAATCTGTGGAAAAACGAAGTAAGAAGCCGAGCATTCTTGAAACGGAGTTAACAATGTGGTAAAAATGGTTGGAAAAATCTAAGGTAGAGGAGAAGTGAATTCCTAAGTCTTTAACTTCAGTTATTGAGGATAGAATACAGTCATCAAGACGGTAAGGATATATAAGAGGTTCAGAACGACGGGAGGACCGCATAATATGGCATTTTTAATAATAACTATAAAATTATTTTCCACCGTACTTGCTATGTGTAAATTATCAACGTTTATGTGTGTCACTATACTCCACGATATTAAGAATTAAACTGAACCATGTGAGCGTAATTTACAATATTCGGAAGCATAAAGTTGAGCATGTATATCCATGTATATCCATAAAACGAGAAAAAATTATACAGGGTGAGTCACCAAACGTTTGTACCTCAAATATCTGTGTTGTTTCCAAAGATACGTAAAATATAGTAAGGACAAAGTTGAATGGTACAATGGGGCTGACACGATGCAAAAAAAAATGTTGTTTTTATGTCATTTTTTTGGAGATATCAAGGTCACCTTGACTTGTTGAGGTACAAACGTTTAGTGACTCACCCTGTATATGTAGAATTATTCTATAGGTCGAAAGAAATGTTTAATTGTCGAGTTAAATTAGCTCCGACTGCAAACAGTTAATTTCCGGATTTCTGAAAAAGAGCACCGTGTTCGGAGGGTTGGGTGGTCAGCATTTTCGATATTCCACTGGGCAATCCGCAAAACTAGTCTGATCCCGTTTGTCGGACACTTAACTGCGTCCAATTGACCGAGCGCGGCTAAGTTGCGTTTGCAATTCCGGTGACACACTTATACCGCTGGTCGTATATTCGGTCTACGAAACGGGGATGAAACGGGACAAGGAGAAATCAAGACGAGGAGGAGAGACGATGGCAGCAGCCTCTACCGAATTACCATATTCCCTTCGGCGCTACGTGTTTCCGGAGACGAGGATGAAGCCGGGGGCTGGGGGGTTTGGCCCAGATTCTGCTTACCGACTTAATAAACAGAGCCTTTAGCGGCACGCGTACCCCACGCAGTAGCACCAGAGGCAGACAGCAGGAGGTTCCTCCCCCGACTCGCAATCCGGTTATCCTTTATGAGATTGCCGGCGTCGGAGCCGGCCGTTCCCGAGAGCCCACCTCTTCGTCATCGACAGGTTAAACGAGCCCGGAAAAATTTCGGAACGAACCGACGAGAACTGGCGCGCGGCTCTTTTGTTCCGAGGGAATAAGGAAACATATTCCCGGGGATAAATATAGCGGGCTGAATAGAATTAGCATAATCCACTTGCTGGCGCGACGCGGTCCAGGCACAGCCAGCCCGGAAGCTACATTCTCCGTCTTAATAAGCCCCCCCTGTTCTACTCGTGTCGTGTATTAAAATCGTCCCGCGAGCTCTCTCGCAGCCATTACGCTTGCACCCTTATGCACCCGTGTGTGAGTTGGTACGTGTCGGATGGGGACGTCTCTAAAGTTCATCCCGCGATTCATCGCGGGACAAGTCGTTTCGTTCTCCGATAACGACTTTGCTCCTCCGTCGCGCTTCGCACCGTTCAATGGTCTAAGCGATATTCTTGTCACAGTTTTCTGCTGAGGACAGCCTGTCGTCAATAACACTGCTTTATGCGTTTCCCGATGCAAATCGTTCGTCCCCATCACCGGCAGCACTCCAGCAATTTTATTCGAGAAAGTCAAATTTTCAACGTTATCTGTTTCTTATAGGGTAACTGCACCAATGAATAAACGGGCACTATTAAATAAACGCTTTTATATATTTCAACAAATTTTAAGCCGTCGCAAATAATTATTATTAATAAATATCAATAATAATAATTATTACCAATAATTACTAGAATGTAGTGTTCATTGACTGGTATTTTTATATTTTTTATTTAACGTTTAATAAAGAAAAATAATAATAATTTCATTTTATTTGTGTTCATTTATTTTTGACAAATGAAGTATAGAGAGCCATTTGGCATGTATGAGATTCTTTTAATTCACTTTTTTTAAAATAAAATATCTTCATATATCTTCAAATATAATAATAAAATATCTTCCTGAACAATAATGAAAAATAATAATAATTTCATTTTATTTGTGTTCATTTATTTTTAACAAATGAAGTATAGAGAGCCATTTGGCATATATGAGATTCTTTTAATTCACTTTTTTTTAATAAAATATCTTCATATATCTTCTATATTATAATTGGGATATCTTCAATATATCTTCATAATAAAATATCTTTAATAAAATATCTTCCTGAATAATTTCTTAGATGTTCATTCACTGGTGCAGTTACCATACTGTCACCGTGGAAGCCGCGCGAACGATCCTCGAGGGAAACTGTTCTACACATGAACCGTTCCGGATACAACGGCGTATTATCTCGTCGCATTAACCATTTATGCACGATGCTTAATTTTGTAATGTGAGAACAGTTGTGTGCCACGAACATTCCCTTGAAACTCGCACCAAATCGAAATAACCTGTTTTAAGAATAGGAAGGTTCGTCATAGTTTATGGTATCATATCGGATTTAAAAAGCAGTTAAAAGTGTCTGGGTTTCATACAGAAAAGTCGCCTTTTTTTGTGCCGTTCGTCCCGGTATCGCGATTTTATAGATGACAACTTTACGTTTGAGTGACACTGTGTTTTCATCAGATTTAGAAACGAATTGTTACTGCGATGTACACTGTCGCTCTCTGAAAATAGCCAAGAGAAAAAATTTTCAAATATAATAATTTAAAACGTTTAGCTCGTTACAAGAAATTGTAATGTTGCTTCGAAAGAACCTTCATTAGTTATGTGGAAAGTTTATTTAAAATTACTATGTAATAAAATATAAACTTTCTTGAAGCAAGCAAAACGTTTTAAATTATATTATACATTTATTGTATAATATTATTTATTATTATCATTTATTTTTAAATTATTGTACAAATTATTATACAATTTAAATTATTATAAACTATTATTACATTTAAAGATTCTCTCTCTTTATTTTTACTAGGACTAAAGGAATAATAGTTATAATAAATTTTATCTTTCCACTTTTGGTTCAGTTAACTAGTAAGCTTAATTTTCTTTGTAATTTCGCGGTGAACGTGTTGGCCCTATTGCGCCTTATAGATATTAAAGAACGTTGCGAAGGATTATTAAAGTATTAAATTTATATAAAATTTGAGGGGATTTTATATATATTTTATATCTGATGTTAATACTATTTTTTTCAGGGTGAGGGGGCATGTTGATGTGCCGGCGGTTGCTGCTGATCGCAGCCGCGATCACGGCCTCGATCGAGGCTGGCTCCGCTAGTTACCACCCCGAAAGCGCCACTACCACGCCGGCATTCAATCCGGACAATGTTGCTGTTTGCAGGTAACCCATCTGTAGCAAAAGATGCCATTTACTCCAACGTATAATACTTTCACATTGCATTATTTCTGAATTGGGATAATCTTGGAACCTTCGCGCCATCATCGTTCAAAAGTCGTCGCTCATCTAATAGAACAACGATATCCACATTACTTGCAAAGGGGGTGTTGCTACGTGAAAAAATAAGTTGAAAAAAAGGAAAAACATTTTTTCATATGGCAACTCGTTTTCGAGAAAATGGAGTTTGAAAATGCAGTAAATACACGTCCTATTACATAGGAATCGTCTGACGCGTCTGACTATGATCGACCAATTCTACTCTGCATATACTAAATAGGAATCGTCTGAGGCGTCTGACTATGATCAACCAATTCTACTTACTGCATATACTCAATAGAATCGTCTGACTATGATCAACCAAATCTACTTTCTGCATATACTAAATAGGAATCGTCTGACTATGATCAACCAATTCTACTTTCTGCATATACTAAATAGGAATCGTCTGACTATGATCAACCAATTCTACTTTCTGCATATACTAAATAGGAATCGTCTGACTATGATCAACCAATTCTGCTTTCTGCCTATAGTAAATAGGAATCGTCTGACTATGATCAACCAATTCTACTTACTGCATATACTAAAGCGCGTGCACGGCGAAAATTCAAAGTCGATATTCTCGAAAACAAATGAACCACAAATGAAAAAATTTAATTCTATATTCTCGACTTATTTTTTATGTATTATCACTTCCTTTTCGCTTGTACCACCAGATACGAAACACACTGTACAATATTATGACTGTGACATTAATATAGCAGCTTAATCATAATAGCGTTGCAATTGTTTCGGCAGCCTATGGAAATGGCCATACCCCACTGTGGTGGTTACCGTTGACCTACTTAAAAATGATTATAATCGTCAAATTAGTTTGTGAGTGTGTCAGTTTATTCGCTTCGCAATGAATTAAATTATATACAGGGCAAGGTGCAAACTTCATTATCACTAATAATTATTAATACCTCATATGAATGAAACATACAAAACTCGTGTGTTCCACAGAAAATTCACGCGGCAGACAGTGATGCTAAAAATGTCAGTCCCGTTTCGATAGTTGCGGATACGTGGTTCGGGCGTTTCGCCGTTGGATGTACGACGACTTTTAAGTTTATCGCGGTTGCATCGGTTCGGCAGTCACGTCAGCCGGGCCGGTGTAGTCGTCGAAGGATACCTACAGTGTTTTACGGTTTATTCGCATTCCGTTTGCAGATCGTCCGAGTACCTATGCGACACCGGCAACTGCATCGCCCAGGACAAATACTGCGACGGGGAAAATGACTGCGGCGACAAGTCCGACGAGCCGAAATATTGCTCCCGTGAGTCCGCCGACCTGTACATTCCGCGTTCGATCCTGGGAAATTTGAATGTGCTCGAGACACCCGCCGGGTATTTTTTTCCGGGCGATTTCGTTCGAGGGAGCTAAACCGGTACCGAGAAGCAATTAGTAGCGATGGATTGGAGTGGCTCGCGAGCAAAGCAGAGCAGATCAGATTCGGTCGTTTGGAAATAAAAACGCCGCGGTACCAAGCGCACTTGAATTTAGACGAGACGGATTCGAGTTTTTCCGATCAAATATGCTCAAAACCCTTCTCTGCTTTTCGCGTGCCACTGTTCGAAACTCGAGAAAGACTCCGCGAGATACTCGTTCCACATTTCAACGAAAACCTCGATATAATCGGATCGGGCAAAGAATAGAAGCGACGCACGGTGCGGCATGTAAATGGACATTCGAGACAAAAATCATAACTTCTAAACTAATCAATTTTTGACCTAAGTACCTTGATCATTTTTTAAACGGAATACAAAGATGCATCGATTAATGCACCAGAAATATAAGGTTCCATTAGTAAAAAAGTTTATTCTAATTTTTTTTTAATGAAGAGTTTTTTATGATTAGTTGTTATTGCAATTTGTTGTCAACTGTATACTGTACAACTTTTGTTGGAAATAGTTTCTCATTATATGGTTAAATATAATTATATCTACTATAATGCATAATTATTTACTTTATATACTCTAACGAAAATTAAATAACATCGAGTCTTGCAATTTATCGCGGGAAAAAATTATATAGCAATATACTACAACATCTTGTTGATACAGAACAGCCAAAATTATAGGATGTCTTGAACGGTTTTTTTAAATTGCATTTTAAGGAAAAAATTATGCATACCTATGGTCAAATTCTCCATAGCTAAGTTGTAACAAACAGTTTAAAACAAAAACGAACCTAAAAGAGCAATTAGGGCACGAGTAATCTAATTTTTTAGTATTTATACTTCAATAAACTCTTGGCTGTTACTGATCCCCTATTAATTTTCTTGGATACTACTTTTTACATACACATTCCTGGATTACTTACTGATGATTTTGTTGGATAATTAGATTGGAATCGAACCATGATTATTTTGATTTTTGTCCATTGAATGCCGCACTGTGCGACGTCGCGTTTCCTTCCATTCCATCGCTGGCAATTAGTTTGATTTCGACAGCGGTCAATCTTCCCGATCGACAATGGCGGATGATGGCGCGTGCGACGCGAGATTAGGGTCGTGAGAGATTTTGGTACGTGGCTTTTCAGCGTGCAACAGAACCCTGTACGGCGACGTGGGCAGAACCTACAGCGTGGAGGTCCGCCGGCCGAGGGAGGATCGACTGCCATTCTTATGTCATCTCAACTTCACTGCCGCCGGGTCCGACCTCGGAGACCTAGTTCAGGTGGGACAAGAAAGGAGCTTGATTCCCGTAGAAAATAAATGCTGACTCCCTTCGAGCAGTGGAACGGGACTGTCACGGGCCAGACACAGCCTCCAGACCGGTCTCGGATAATCATTTTTTGTCTGTCCGGTTCGGGCTACGTCGCTCCTGTTTCCCTGAAAATACCTTGTCCCTCGAAATTGCTCTTGTAAGTTTGTTTATTCCGCTCCACCTCGCCCTCTCTCTCTCTCTCTTTCTTTCTCTCTTACACACTCACTCCATCTCTATCCTACGGTTTCTCTCCCCGTTCCGCTGGCCGTGCAACAATTAATCAGTTCTATCGGGTAGCCGCAAAGATGCTTCGTCGAGAAACACCGTCTTATTTTCTGTTGCGTTACTTCCCGCAAAGTTGCTCGGTTCTTTTTGTACCCTCACCCTCGCGTCTTTAATCACAGCAACCGCCTAACAATCTTGTTCCTAACTTCTTCCATACCTCGCGCGGTCTAACCGTTCGGTATCTCGGCTATGGTAATACACTACTATTTGTTGGGTCACTGGAACTTTGCCGTTAGCTCCGTGGAACAACGAGTATCCTAGACCAAACTCCATCACCTTCAGATACCTACTTGCATCCTAAATGTAGAGACTAGAATAGCAAGCTCCGAGCAGTGCAAGCCAGTGTCGCCAGATTAAAACTTGTCTCCCACGCCACCTTCTATGATGCTATTACCCGTGTTCCGTCGCGACTCGTGACGCGTTTCATTTCTGCCATGCATGTGTCACGTCACTAGCCGGTACCGGCAGAGAGAGGGTAATTCCTTGGGGTGGACGGGTAAACTTCGAATAATCGAGCCTCGGCTAAGATCTAGAAAATTAGTGATACTCGGGTACTCAAAATCGAAGTTGGGTCTTTTTTTTAAATTTATAAAGCGATAGAGAAAAATGCGTTTACGCACTAGCGTAAATTAATTAATAAATAATTAATTAATTAAATTTCAAAGATGAAATTCGAGGAGGAAGTGTAGGACTCACCAAAAAAATTAATTTGTGATTTGAATTAATTGATGCACGGTTAGATTCCACGGAATTACCATTTCCACTGAGCTAGTCTGCACGCTTCACAAGAAGTCCCGTGAAAAGTTTGCGGAGCCGATCGGTCGGAGTGAAACGGGCACGCCTTGTTTCACACGCGTCCTCTATCGAAGTATTGGCTGAAACGGTCACACATACTATATGTGACGTCAAAGCCTAAATATCGTGACTACGGAAGTGTCAACAGTGGGTATGAGCGGAGTAAGTGATGGCCCCTTTTCCCGTGTGCCATCCCGCGAGACATCTCGCGATGCACGAAGAGTAAATACATTCCCAACGATCGAGCTTCGCGTAAAGAACGGGAGTGCAATGAAGGAGAATATGTTGTATACAGGGAGTCTCAAAATTCCTTCAACATCCGGAAATGTTCCTGAGATCATTTGAGGCAACATTTTACTTTGCAAAAATGTCGTCCGCAGCTTTGTTAAGGAGTTATTAACAAGAAGCAAGGACCAATTAGAGCGTGACTACAGCAGATTGATTTTGGCTCAACTGATGTCGACTTTATAGTTATTACATTTATTAATTTATTATATTTACACATTTATTAATTAGTTACATTCATAGTTACGCTTATCCCAGTCCCCCTGGGGGGAGACCGGAGTTATGTGGTTAAGCTAATGTTAGTGTTAGGGGAGGGACAGGATCTCTACCGAACTCAAATGGCCCCTAAGTAGGCCCTGTCGCAGAGTCTGACTCTGTTCGCTGTAGCCGTAGCTTCAAATAATCTCAGGAACCTCCCATTTCCGGATGTTGAAAGAATTTTGAGACACCCTATATATGCTTTGAATCGGAACAGATCGACATATGATTGACGATGGGAATTTCGGCGAGGAAACGTTGCATTCGAGATCATCGTGCACTTTTTTTCGTATGTGGAGGAACCGGTAGAATCCGTCCTACAAGTACCACCATAATGGAGTCCCGGGGTTGCCATAAACCTCCACACCCAAGGTGCCAGTAGACTGGGCCCTTTTTGTCAAACTAAATTGAAATGACCCTCCCCCTGACCCACTTTCCGCATACTGAAGGGGAGGTTGATAATTAATACCACAACTATTTTTTTGCAAAAAGATCATCATGCCCCGTGCAGATGGTTTCTCCCTACAGGGGATGGACTAAAATGATTCTTAATGATAGTATAAACATTTATTCGCGGCGCAACGGTTCGATCATTTATAACAATGGAAAAGAAAAGGAAGGAGGTGTTTCGTCCTAGACCCGCTAGAGGACTCATCAGTAAGGCTATCTAGCGGGCCCTGCCTTATACACGGGATGCTAGAAGGCAATTTGGAAAACGTATTTATGCTGAAAGGTGACATATCAGTAACTAGCGAGAAAGACTTTCTGACTTTATACTATCATTAAGATAAATTACGATCGAGAACCAATTAATTAATTTAAATGATTCTTGGTCCACAGCTGACGTTCGATACGTTCACGGTGGGTCGGTTCTCGACGCTCGCGTCGAAAAGTTGTCCGGACGGGTACATGACCATCCACGAAGAGGGTCGTCCTGTGACCGGTGGGCAATGGTGCGGGAGCTCGTGGGGCTACACGGTGTATTATAGCGAGACGCCTTCCATCAACTTGACTCTGTACATACTGCGACTGTCCGAGCAGGCAAGTAGAACGAGCCAAGACAGCTCTCCTTATCAGACCCTATCGTACGCACGCGAGAGAGTGAGAGAGAGAGCTTGTCTCAGGATGGATCTTTACCGAAGTCTGTTTGCTCGTTTGCTTAGGGGAGTGGCTACAATTTCGATTTCAAGTTGTCGTACAAGTTCCTGAGACGCAGCGAGGCTCATCTCAGATACGGGAACAGCAGCATGTCCACGTGGCGAGGCGAGCTAGTGAACGGCACCTATTGCGACCGCGTGCTCACCAAGTGCGACGAGAGGGCCTGCCGGCTACAGTCCCCGAATTACCCGGGTGTTTACCCCAGGAACGTCACTTGCTACTATCGCGTCGAGCAGACCCGCGCGCCGCCCGGAAAACGAGCCTTGCTTGCCGTCAGCCAACGGAATAGCCATAAAATACACATCAAGGACCAGGTCGCCAAGCCCGATAGAAGCCTCAGGTAATCGTTCACTTCAGTACCCGTTCTTATTGGTAGGCGGATGGTACGCTATGATCTTCGACGTGAGGTACTGTGTTTTGGTAAGGCTATGCTATAACAAGAACAGGAATGGTGTTAAGGCAAGGACCCTAGGAATAGATTTTATAATAAGGTCGACTCTATCTGGTAGGTTTTCAGTAATTTCTTTCTTAACAAGTGACACAACAACAAGCACAATTAAGTAGAAGATTTTTTAACTTATGCATTCAATTTAACCTCCCAGGCCTAAGAAAATATATTGTAATGCTTGTCCCCACCCTACACTTGGGTAGTACCCAAAAAGGCTGTAGACCTTGGTGAGCGAGTAGTTAGGCTCTAAGAGCTCTACCGAAACATTCGTCCGGTCCTTAACAATTGGGAAGCGATGAATTATTCTTTGGCCAAAGAGCAACCTGTCCATGGGGTTCGCTAAGGTCTTTGCTGTAGCGCACCCAAGATTTAATCTTGGGAGGAGGACCTAATCTCTACTAAAAAAATAAAAGAAAATAATATATATCTACTACCACCGAACCACTAAAATCTTGTGGCCTGGTGCAAGAATTGCCAATGCACACTAGCGCATTGTTAGTAACTCGAAAACCGGACGATTCCCTAGGTTTTATATTATAATAACTTTTTTTATAACAAAAATATTTGTTCTATTACTTTATTCTTAGGGGGGACTTGGTCTCCTGCCCTTCCCCTTGGGTGCGCCCCTGGGTCTTGGAAGTGGTATCCGGTGACACTGTTAACAGTGAACTGTGCCTAAGAGGACAGAAAGAGGACGATGCGTTAACGGTGGATTGTTTCGTTTCCTCAGAGTTTGGGATCAGTGCAACACGGCGCAAGACTACCTAACGGTGTACGACGGGGGATCCACGTCGGACAAAGTGTTGGTCAGATTGTGCGGAGGTGACGCGGTGCCAGACATCGTCAGCAGCCACAACACAATGCTTCTGGAGTTTCACACGTCGCCGTACGACACCCCGTTTCATCCTGTTCCTCTGTCTTTTCTGCCCGGTTTCGAGCTCGAGGTTCAGGTAACTTCTCAACGAATAACTATATTCTCATCGTCAACGTTCATCTCGATCGAGAAGCTAACTGAATCGTTCGTTGCAGGTGCTGTTCGTAGATGAGAAGTCCAGGACGTTCGTGAAGGAGAACAACAACTGCGACTTTTATATATCCAGCGAAGACAGTTTGTCGGGCGACCTTGAAAATCCCAAGCACTCGTTGCCTCCAAACACGACCTGTCGTTATCATTTCCAGGGCAAGCCGAACGAGATCGTTTGGCTGTCCTTCGTCAAGTATTACGCTGCCAGCGCTGAGGCTGCTGCCACCATCGACGTCACGTCCGATTGCAACGCGACGCTGCTCATATGGGACGGCGACCGTACTTTAGATAAAGAGACACCTGTCAGAAAGGTATCTTTCCGTTTGCTTCTCGTTGCTAGTCATACGAAACGTCTAATTAGATAGTCCCATTAGTAACTTGTCTGCTCCTTCTCTATCTTTCGCTGAAACAGTTATTAAACAAACTAACTAGTTATTAACCCGACGTATTTATTTAATACGATAAAGACATGTATTTTATAAACAGTTGAAAAAAGAAAACTAAAAGTTTATAAAAAGACTGTAGAATATATGCTCACCAAAAAAATGAGACATAAAAAATGCAGCATAGAACAAAGTACATAAGTTTGTCTAATACATATACACAATAATTAATAATTACATATAATGATAAATACTTGAAAGAAGAAAGATACATTTACGTACCTCTTTTAACTTTTATTTCTCTTAAAGGCACAGGGTTTAGCTACTACACCTTCCCCACGTTTCGATTTAATCCTCATACGTTCCTCAGGGTGAATATTCACCCATTCAATGTTTGCACATACTGTAAAATTATTCATCCTTTTATGTCTACATCGTGAGATGTATTTCTTATTCTGTGTTCACAGAATATTTCGCTTCTGGGGCAGTTCTGCAAGGACGACACTCCTAGGCTGTGCGACCACAGCCTCCTGCGTAATAATAGCCGTCACACGAGACCCTGCAGCCTCGCGGAAAGCTACGTGTCCACCGGCAAAGACCTGACCCTCGAGCACATCCTGCGCCAAGGGAGCGCCCTTTACCCGATCACCTTCGCGCTGCGGTACGAGTTCGTGCACGAGGCGGTCTCCTGCAATCACGTGTTCGGTTCCGCGCCGACCTCATCCACGTCTTCCACGTCTTCCTTGTCCCTGTCCTCCGCTAAGATCGGCCGATTCGCGTCGCCGAAAAGTGTGTTCTTCTACGGACGCGGTGGTGCGCAGAACGTTAGCTGTGTGTATCGTTTCGAGGCCGAGCCCGACCACAGAATAGAACTGTCGATAACGAGAGCCTCGTTCGGAAGCAAAGGATGTTCCTCCTACGTGGACCCGTTGGTCAATCGGTGGACCTGCGATCGCCGTTTGGCCGACTCCCCGAAATTTGGCAGCGCCGAGCTCGTCGTTGCCGAATACCCGTGGCAGGGTGTCGAATTGGTACGCTTTTCGTACTTTTTTGCAATGGTTTCCTTTAATAAGTTACACTTTCAAAAATTCGTCAGCTTTTACCCTTTTTACGTTTCACAAGAATTCTAACCTAAAACTATTCTATATTTTTCTTCTTTTTCTTTTGGCCAACTTCACAATTTCCTGTGCTTAACGCCGGTCTACTCGTTAATGAACAAAGATGCCTTTTATTAAAAACACGAAGTAAAAAGAACAAAAATGCTTTTCGTGCCTTAAGGTAGTGAACTCGTTTATCCAGAAATGAGAAGACCCATTCCGTACCTTTGCAATCCTAGAAACGAGTCTACCTTAAGTATTACCTGCGTATCCAAAGCATAGTTTAGTTTGTTATTATTGTTATCATTCGATCGAATTTTTCAGGTTCGCGACTGCCTGTGCTCGAACGTCACCGATCGGATCTCTTTGCGGACCTTAACGTCGAACGTAGTGGAGGTCCGGTTCACGGTGACGCTGATGAATATCACGCAAGACTACAAGGACTACTTCTTCGAAGGAGAGTACCGTTTCGTTTCTCTGGGAGCGGACACGGTCGAGCAGGGCTGCTCGACGAAGCTTGAGGAACGACGACTGCGCGGGACCAGCGGTGAAATCTCTTTGAGAAGTCCTCTGCCGAGGATCATTCCCGGCGTGGCAGCCGTGGAAGAGATCCTGACCAACACGGAGGACCTGACCGCGACCCAGTGCGTGAACGAGCCTTGGCTGATCGAGCCCGAGGACGCGCGTATTAATTTCCTCTATTTGAGAACAGCGGGTTACAGCATCACCCTGGACAACGTCGAAGATTGCACCACGCTGAATCGCATCGTCGTTTACTCGGCCTCGAACACGAGGGACCGCAGCGTCATCTGTCCCGAGGGAGGCGTCGAAACTGCCAGAACGGTCGACTTCTTCTCCGGCGGCTGGAACTATAGCGCGATCAACGCCAGCATCGCGATGGCCCAGCACGCCAGGAGTTTCGTTGTTGAGTTCCTTCAGAGAGAGCCTGGATTCTACGCTGTCACGTGGATGGCCATTTCCAAACGATCTCCGAGTCCGAGCGTCAGCTCGAACGTCTTTACCATACTGCCACAAGAGGAATGTCCATACAGGTCAGACATGTTAGATCTCGGTTAGCATTTTCTTTATAGTCAACCCTTCTATAACGGGATTACACCAGATTACTTTGTACAGCGTTGTAGGAGGGTTTACTGTACTTTAACACGTTCCGTGCACCACTGATGAAACACGCTAACTGTCCACTCAGGCCGACGTATTTATTTAATATGATAAAGACATTTATTTTATAAAAAGTTGGAAAAAGAAAACTAAAAGTTTATAAAAAGACTGTAGAATATATTTTCACCAAAAAAATGAGACATAAAAAATGAACTTCAAACACGCATAACTATTGAACTACTTAATTCCTAGGATTGAAACTTGGATGTGATAACTACTATGTGCACGCTAATTATTTATGGATTGATGTGATAATATTTCAATCTTTAGTCAAGCTATCAAATGGCCTGAACAATAAGTCGAGCAAAAACGGCTTGTCACGGAACGTGTTGAGGTAGAGGGAGCTTCGATCGCCGTTGTCAAGTATGATAGGATTGTCATCTTTCAGGTGTCCAGAGATCCAGGCGTGCATAAGCTCGGTTCTGTGGTGCGACGGGATTCGGCACTGCCCTTCCGGATTCGACGAGGAGGAAGCCAACTGTTCGTACCGTTTCGGGGTGACTTTACTGTACGTAGCCGTGGGTGCCGGTGCCCTAGGTATATTTCTAATCCTTTTGCTCGCCACCGGCTGCCTGAAGTACTGCCTCTACCGTCACAAAGCGCGCAAGAAAAAAAAGAACGTCGCCCTGAACGTAAACCATCTTCACGTGAATCACACTCACCACAACAATGGCCTGACGGGTAGTCGCTTGAGCGGACGCTACAACCTAGCCACACCTCAGGAGATGTACCTAGACAATTACGGGAAGGACAGTATTTGTTGACAATACGCCATCGCCGATATCGAGACCACCGTGTGAATAATTAAAGATTTTTAAATTTACGCCTACCTCGCTGGCCTCCGGATCCATCAAGACGGACGAGCGACGAGCGACGAGGTCGATCGTTCGAATCATCTACGCAATAATCGTATTCGAATACCATAGACCAATTCTCGAAAGGCATTTAACCGAGCGGGTCCGACTCGTTTCGTATTTTCCATCGTCCAGCTATGCTTCGGTCGAGCCGCTGATCGAGTCTCGTACGCGTTCTAACGGTAACGATCGACATGTCAACCAAACCTGTACATATAATCGAACACGAACGTTCGATGGTACATCCGTACATCCGGTGTTTCTCGATCGAACATTCGCGAGTATCTGGTACACGTACGGATCAAAGAAGCTGTCAGCGAAGTTTATATCCGATCAGTGTGAAACCGTTGGTACGATCGTATAAATGATTCTCCCGACAAAGACCCTGGTATCACGGTAGCTTTAGAGAGACACACGTGTTAGATTCGAAGTGGTGAGAGCGGGGCAGAAATTCGAACAACAGGGAAGAAAAGAACGGGGATAAAGTAAAACGAGAAGCAAATGCAAGTATATGCTTAAAAAAAACGAAGTAGGAATCGTAATTTGCATCGAGAAAGGGAGAGAAAGACAGAGTTTTTATCACGGGGTCGGTTGCCGAAAAAAAATAGTGCCACAAACGTCCATGACCGGAAACGACGCAGAGAACAAATTTTGGCGGGAAAACGGTCGAAAATAACGCTGTTGACGCGAACACAGTCGCGTGACCGACGGGAAATTGCGTTTGAATGACAACTGTGATTTTCCATTGCTGGTAAGACGGGAACGAGAAACATGGGATCCGATATCATGAAAAAATACGTAAACAGAGAACGGAAAAGTTATCGAGAAATAATTTACACCGATGTTTGTCGCTTTTAAAGTCCATTTTACCGTATAATTTTATAACTGTCTTATCCGAACGGTGATATATCGTCGAACATTTTATCCTAAGGATCGTCACGACCAAAAGCGTTATCATAAATCCCCCAGCCGATCCATCGTGTTATCAAAATCGATCGGTGTGATCTGCGTCGGTCCGTCGACAATTCCATCGTTTTTTGTAAGAGACACGCAGCCAACCACAATAGTTAACGCGGGAGCTTAGCGGCGCCATTACCAATACGTAGGAAAAATTACGAACAGATACGGAGTTTTATAGTTTGAGTTCCAATCGTGCGAAGAATTCACGATCGTTTCGCACGCGTACGAAGTATAATATTTTCACCGAAATTATCCGAAACGAGAAAACGTTGAAAACGCTCCGACGATATTCTAAACGAAATGTAATCTACATATACACTCGCGTCGACTTCGGAACGAAAGAGCTCTAGGAACCGAGAAAGTCTGGGCACCGGGAACCCTATGCTCCTGCATTAACCACGGAACTTTAACCCTATACAGATTTCATAAGTGCATAACGTTATCAAAGATGATATAACATATAGTTAAAAGATCACGCATATAACCTAGGTTTGATATCGATGCGCGAGGCTTGTGACTGGGACGTAGAGATTGATGTATAGTTGGTTATCGTCTAAACGAGCGCGAATACAAGAGGTATGCGAGGGCGGACAGGAAAAGACGAAAAAAATGACGTCACACCATTGTAACCCCTCTTCCACACCCCCTGTTACGAAAGTGTTAACTACTAAAAAGCCATCGTTTCACGCGCGCGGAACCACAGTGAGAAAAAGAAAAGCGAGCGATTGAGAAAGAATGAAAGTGAAAAATAGAGACAGTGAGAGAGAAAATGTAAGAAAGAGAGAGAGAGACATATGTACGAAGAGAGGATTCACGTCATACATAACATACTACATACATGAATACATACACACAAGTATGGTAACAAGCGCGTATAACTTACGTCTGTATGCTGTGATAGAAGTAAGCGTATCAACAATCGGAAATAAATCTCTCGCGTGAAATTGCGCTTTCGATGGTGTTCAACCCTCGGTATCCTCCAGCTCAAATTAATTATAGATACCATGATCGTTCATGAATATTTATTAATTATCCTATCGGCTCATCAGATCGGTTACATCCCAGGGGTTGTTTCTGTTTCGAAATGCTCGGCTATATTTCCGAAAACGTCCATGCTCCCCGATCCAAATTTAAAGGGGTAGACTTGCGTTTCCAGGACTATGCAAGGGTGCGGGATTGGACCTCTCATTTCTCTAAAAAATTTCTAAAAGATCAATTTATTGACAAGAAAGTAATGTCGGTATTTTAAGGTGAAGTTAAAGATAATTTCTTTATTCAAGCAATGAGAACTTTAGTCAATAAAATATTTTCATAAAGCTGCGACAAAAATAGGACTTTCGAGGGCTCTTCGAAAAACGTCATCTTTGCATTATCGAAAAATGAGAAGGCATTCTGCACCCTTGCAACCCTCGAAACGAGTCCACCCCTTAAGTATGTTTTAGTTCGAGCCTTCCACCCTATTTTATGATTGCAAACTTAAAATAGAAATTGCAACGACGTCTCTTAAGGTCAGGTATGTATGCGTTTATACTTGCGTTTCTGGTTCAGATCCAGTGAAGCGAAAATGGTGTCTTGGAAAAGGGGGCGTATTTTTTGTTTCCTACTTGGCTGACCTTCTAGCCTAACAAGTGCATACTACTCCAGACGGACCTTCAGTCTTACTTGAACCGTCTCCGTATCTGACGATTTCTAAGGGGACGCGTTTGAAACCGGATGTCGGTCAACCATGAATATCCCGGCGCGAATGAAAAGTTCGATGTGGGTCAGTAGCGTCGGCAACAATTTATTTTAAGGTTACTTGAAACGTCACCTCTGGCTCTGCGTTAACCTTCTTCTTTTACCTTCGTCTCTTATTTTTGTCTTCTTTCGGGAATGCTGGTAGCCGTATTTCGCGTCCATTCCAAGTCTGGCGTCTCTCGAGAACTCGTTGGCCTTTCCGGTTGTCGCGAAAACAATCGTCGATAGAGAGTACTCGCGGGAATTGAACCCTGGCGATAAGTGCAAAATACGTAATCCGAATAATTTCGGTCCAGCAATCAATCAAAGGAGAGCTCATGAAAATACAACAGGTTGCGAGTGGAATTCTAAATAAACCACAATCGCGATACCATAGTTCCGAGTACTCAGTCATCAAGATAGAATATGGATGATGGTCACTGAGAAGCTGATCCTTGGTCCATCCATATTCCGGTTGTAATTTAAGTTCTGCAATCGGATCTAGTGGATCCGTGGCATCTGCTTTGTCTTCGGAGTTTCATCAATTATAAGCGAACATCCCTTGATCAATTCATGAATATTAATATTTAATAACAGACGTACGAGTCATCCGATAACTGACGCGCTTGTACATTGCTATTGGTTTTCTCGTCTAAGGTGTACTCCGTTCTCCAAAAAGTATTACACCGAATCTTTAATTAATATTATGCCTTAATACTTGCTGGTAGTGGCGTTTGCAATTGATATTTTGAATTTTTTGCGCGATGAAAAATTGCTCGAAGATAACGCCGCCATTTATACTACTTGGCACAGTCTTCCCTCGCATAGTACTATGCGTGTGACTTGAGTCTCTACGGATAGTGTTACATTTTTTGTGTATCTTTACCAACGTATTGGTGAAGTATTTCTGATTAAAATGAGACCAAACACTATCCCAGATAGCCAAAATTCTGAAAA
>CM052327.1:5921022-5951397 GCA_028455615.1 Lasioglossum zephyrum
GACATTTCGTCGAATGGACATTTCGTCGAAAGGACAGTTCGTCGAATGGACATTTTGTCGAATGGACATTTCGTCGAAGGGACATTTCGTCGAATGGACAGTTCGTCGAATGGACATTTGGTCGAATGGACATTTCGTCGAAAGGACAGTTCGTCGAATGGACATTTCGTCGATGGGACATTTCGTCAAAAATACATTTCGTCCAATTTCTTGACAAAAGTTTTTGTTTTAATTTTTTGTTTTGTTTTTGGTTATGGTTATGGGTATTATAGGTAATGTCCATTCGACGAACTGTCCTTTCGACCAAATGTCCATTCGACGAACTGTCCTTTCGACGAAATGTCCATTCGACGAAATGTCCATTCGACCAAATTACTTCGACGAAATGTCTTTCGACGAAATGCCCTAGACCCAAAGAAAACAAATCGAGAAAACCATTATTAGCGAAACTTTAATGGCGTTTCGATGACGACGCTATACCGCGAAATATTCGATACAAAGAAATTACGGGGGGGCGAGTACAAAAATGGCGCGCGATATCTCCAAGAATCATGAATAGACCTCCGCGAGAATGAGAATAATGCTGACACTGAATGAATATTTTTAGATGCAGTCGATGAACGTGAACCTGCTCGTACTGATGTCCAAATACGATCGACTCAACAGAAGTTTGAACCGAGTATGGTTTCACCGGCCGGACAGGTCTCTCGAGCACAGGAGCATGCACGAGATAAGACGGCTACTCGGAGATGCTTCCTCGATTACGGAAGCGATCGAGATGTTTGACGGTATTCGCAACGAAACTAGGGAAACCTCGTACGCTGTCAACGCGCGTAGTCCGTATTTTAATTCCGTCGGAAGTTCGGAGAACGAACGCTCGTCGCAAGCCGATGCTGATAGCGCGAGTGCTCGCAGCGAACTGAGTTCGACGCGCCCGAGTACGTTAGCGAGGTCGGAGAACGACGGGAAACCGGAGGACAACGACCAAACTAATTTGCGTATCGAGAGAGCAATATTAACTGCGAACAAGGGAATCTCGTCGGAAAAACAAGTAGATTCAAACCCCGGCGATACTGTCGTTTACAACAACGATACTGACAGCGACTATGTCGACGATTTAGAATCACGAAGAGAACCTCGAGCCCGGAGGTCTCGAAGAGACGAGGGAAGAGGTAAAAAACGGGGAAAGAACAAAAGGCGGCCCAAAGGCAGGCGATTGGGTATCTAGTATTATTTAGTTAGCATGTATTTTTTTGTACACGTCCACCATTTCTACCAGCCAGACCCTTTATAACAATTACTTACAACTCTCCCATCTAAGTAGATGTACTTATTATAGGGAGTGATCGACATGTTTTAAATACCATTTTCGTTTTCTGTTATTCAGGTCCACTAGTGGCAACATTTGTCGGTGCAATTCCTGAACAACATATTACAGACTCAGGTATATACCTGCAGCGTGTGATATTTCGATTAGTCTGGTATGAAAATGTTCTATGAAAGTGAATTGTTTGCCTTTCAGTTTATATCGGGCCTTGGGTGACGAGCACCAAAAATAATACTCAGTTCAGCCTGAATAAATTCCACTTAGTCGAGAATAAGAAATCAATTGAAGTTACCACGACCGGGCTGTACATGATCTCTGCTCAGGTATGTATACGAATGGTCCAAAGTCATTTTTTAAGTTTATAATATCCGTGAATTAGTCTTGAAAGAAGCTACTACGTTAGGGAGTCTAAAATATATGTAGTGCTAATTGAAAAACCACGATGACCTTCAAGAGACCTTGAATTTTTGTCCCTTTGAACAGAGCCTTTGATATTTCCGTTTACCTCGCATATTAGCAGAAACAGCTCGACTGTTTTACGTGGCTCACCCTGAACTCAGAATACTCGTATTTTTGTTGAACAATTAGTTATATTTCCGAATTCTTACAGATATTTTATTTCGGTGAGTCGACCAATTACTCGTATTGGATATTGCTGAGTTCAGAAGGTGACTCCAAGACTCAAAAATTAGTTAAGTGTTCTACAGCATCTTCCACGTTAGCTGCAGAGGTTTCATGTTACACAAGCGTGATTACACCGTTACAGAGGGGCGACAGAGTCCACATACAGCAACAAGAAAAAAACAGGTGGGTGTCGGATTAACATTTTTTTCTCTTCTTTAACCATTCATGACGACCCTTTATCGTGAAATCGCAATTTCTAGATTTATAAACATGCGAGAAGGACACAGCTACATACAACTCGTTCTGTTGTCTAACAACATTCACAAAAACCGACAGCGGTAGAATCACGCACAATACAAATTTCTGGAATACATTGTGCCATGACTAATTGCACAGGGAAATGGTTCTTAAATGTGATCCTGCATCCCGTTTTGCAATTTTAAGAGAAATACGATCCGACGACGCATTTGTTTTAATTGTAAGCTTAATTTTAATCTAATTATAATTATTAATTTTGTAATAATTATAATTGTAATCTTACACGTTTCACGCAAGTGATAATCCGATTCATAGAACTTCGATACGCGTACACGTAAAATTATCATTCATTTTCTCATTCGAACTATTCGTATTGGTTTAATATACATTTGATGTATAATTTCGTAGAAGATGCATAATAGACGAGGAATGTGTACAAAGGAATAATGTTCAGTTATAGACAAATTAGACGAACGTAATTTGCAAGAGCACTATACCTTTGTACTTTTAGCGGTTTATCTTAAGCCGAATCGATTACAGATGTGATGTTAAGTTTTAAGAAGAGTCAGTAAGATTAATGCATGTTATTGCGTTTTTATATTTTTTCAGTTTTGTACATTTTTCATATTGTTTACAACATTCGTGTGTACTGTTACGAACGACGTAAAATATAAATAAGCGAAATAAAACAAATTAATTTGACGACCACGTATTTGTTGTTCTTTTTCAATGAATTTGAAAGTTCGTAAACTATTCCAGTTGTTCGCAGAATTTCGGCCATTTATTTCTATGTTCTCTTATCATAGACTGTGTAATCTGGTACCGAGTTTGCGATTCGTAAAAATACTTTCTTAAATACGAAGTACAACATCTGAGTACCTTTTAGGAATATTTTCGTTGCGAAAGTAAGGAGCACTCGAGAATCCTCTTGTAAAACATCGTAGATGCCAGTCATGTGGCAGATGTTGCTCGGCTCAAACAATGGTAGTGCCACCGTGTACGACAATACAGATGTTATCAGCCTAAAGAAATTAATAATACGGAGTTAGAAAGAAGACAGTAGATAACAGAAGCGATTCAAACTTATAAATATAGATAACTCGATTTATACCTATTATCTAATATTCGCTTATAAACAATACTTGAATCACACATTATTATTATTTCTGTCATTATTATTCTTAAACTTTTCTTTTCGTAGATATATTCAGTACATTCCTTCCCTGCTTTCTCTTATTGTCTTAGCAGTAAGTTCACGATTGGTTTTGTGAATTGATAGTTTATTCCGAAAAAATTTCAAATAGCATTTCTGTCAATCGTTGCCTCATCTTTACTATTGCGGTATACAATACTGCAGGTATCGCACGTATAAAGCGGTTCACAATGTCTCAATGAAATGGTGTATGTATCGTTTGAATTATCTTTACAAAAAGAAAGCAATCCCTGTGTATCCCCTGTGCTGAATATGTCGTATTAGCATGACCCTGTCTACATGTATAAATGATTCCACTTTACACTCGATATATGCAGGTTTATGTAGCATTTATCTTTGCTAACATTTGCTTTGTAATAAGTCGATACGTCTGTTTATTTTTTTATTAAGAAACGGATAGATTTATATATTTACTCACCTGAGCTTGGGTTGAGGTTTACTCGGGCATTTGTATATATATATATTTTTTTGTTTAATTGATTATGAGCATAATACATGTTAGCATAGATTTAGTTCGTTAATTCTCTTGCGTGCTTTATCCATTGTTTATTAAGAAAACAGTTCGCTTTTCTGTCTTTAAATGTGTGCTTTTCTGTTTAGTACACAGAGATGTACATATACATAAATATGTATTTATTATGTATACATGTATGCATATGCAAGAAACTTGACTGAATTTTTTTACACGGTAACTTGTAAGAGAATAGAGATTCGCTGATAAGTATATATATTATTTACATAGAAAAAGAATCGTGACAATATATTTATATATATACTTTCAATAAAAAAACTGGGTGCATCATAAACAAACGATCGAATACTATTCAGTACTGACCGACTCGTTAGGAAATGAAATAAATATATAAATTCTAATGAATGAAAGTATACTATATATAATACTCTAAAAGAAGAAATAACATTTTCTAGATTTCATTGAAATGTGTGCGGTACCTGTGCCATTGGTCAATAATAACTTTTATCATATCAGTCGTCATTTATTCGTATACTCTATTGTATGATTATCAGATTCGGTATCTCCTTGCTGGTAATGGAGGGAAGGTATTCTCTCTCTTTCTTTCTTTGTGTTCCCTACGTATCTCAGGTTGTTGCTACGCCTGTGAAATAAACTTAATTTTCGTCAAATTCTTTTTATACACCTAGAATCTTCCACCAACGGACGATTAAAATCGACAAACATAGCACTCTGACTAGAAAATATCCTTTAAACAAACTGTACACGTACAACAAACAAAAACGATTTGCTTTTGCGTACGGTGTTCTTTTCCTTTCTTAAATCTTCATTTAGGCGTTACAAAAATAGATTCACTCTTTAATAAAAGCTCATACCTACATTTCGCTCATATAAGTACATTATGTTCTCGTCAAGTTGAAATCATTCTGGTTTCCTATGGCAGTTGCTGGTTTGATCAATTTCTTTTTCTAGTAGCGATAAGTCTGTGATCTTTCGTGTTGAAGGTGAGGAGAAATAAGAAATATGAAAAAGTATTGAAGTTTTTTTTGTTTTTTTTTTCTTTATGGTTCCTTGTTTCAATGTTTGTTTTCATTGCAATTGTTAGACTATTTTACTTACAATATTAGATCAATTTACTATTACTATGCTGATGACATCATGCGACAATGAGAGACTTTCAGTACAGTTCATTTCATTTGATAGTTATCGATATAATAAGTGGAAATAGAAGATTTCATTGCTTGCCCTACATAAATGGTTCTGTGCCTTAATGTACACAATTGGCTGGGACAAATTACTTTGATCTACTCATGCACGTTATATTGTCTTTGGACAATTACTCTGTATATGGATTTCCATTTAATACAAATCATCTACTCCGATCAGCTTCTAGAGTATTTTCATGATTGTCTCTGCCAGTGTGACATTGTGTTCTACTAATACGTTATCACTGTATATTGAAATACTCTTCGAACCATCCTAAAACATGTATTTTCGATTCTCATGATACCGACAAACACGTATGTATACCACTTGGTTGTTGTCACTTCTAGGCAGAGTATTGACGCTCAGTTCACGCCAAAATTGCTCCTTCATTGTTAAAAGTCACGAAATGAAAACAATTGCAACAATAAGACTGATTTATTGTATTGTTATATTATTAATTTTCAGAAAATCTTGTCAAGAGTCAGTAGTCGCACTAATAAACGCACAGGTATGAACGGTGTAATCACCCGATACATGTTAGAATTTCTTCAGTTATATGTTAATATATAAACGAAATACAATTACTTCTTCCCCCTCATCTTTTTTCTTGTTTCTTTCTTTTTTTGTTATACAGAACATATGATATTATTCGTTCTCGTTTAACTCTATTTCCTAGAATTCATATTTAGCGGTAATTGAGCTGTGTTCACAATGATCGACTGTTTAACGACTTTACAAATAGCGTAAATATTTTTGTACCTTACTGTTACAATGCAGACAATTATACGTGTATGTGGTGTGTTTACGTGTGTGTATATATATATGTATATATATGTGCATGTATGTATATATATATCTATATATATATACGTACCCGATTTAATATTAATTATTTTACAATCGCAGATTCACTTCGACTGTACACCAAACTAAACTTAATCCTAAACGAAGTTATTTTAGTCAAACATGACAAAGTAGATGCTATGTGTTGCTAGTCAAGTATAAAACGCTCTTGTCATTTATACTTTTAATCATAATCGTAAATGATCGTTCAGCGCTCTAACGCGCAATATTTAAATTAATCTTTTTTTCCATGAGCGCGCGACAAAGATAGGAAACGTAAAAGACCTGATCATAGCGGAGCACGCTCCTTCCCTTCTCTTCTCCTCTATGATAAAACCACTGTACGTTCAATCGTTTAAATGTAAAATACTTGTACACATACTTAACGACAAATACCATTTGTCCAACTTATCACGCGCTAGGAATGATATCTATACATATATATGTATGTATATATATAATTTGTTTTTTCATTAAATTTGGAAAAAATGTCTGGATATCTAACGTATAAAATTAAATAGTTGAATGTGTAATTTAATAACGTCGCTGAGACTGGGCGTTTTGGTAACCAGCACTGCCACCTGCGAACAACCATAGAGCTCCTCCGTTCAATCATTTCGTAAGCATAACTTTGTTATTTGATTCTGTATTAAATTCTATATACTTATATACACACATTAATTGTCACGGGAAACTGATCAACTACACGGACATCATTTCCCTCTGTTTCGGAATGTATTATTGACATCTGTTTTCATTAACACGATTAGTTGTCATGCAATTCAAATTCTGTGTTTTCGGTTTGTATCTCTTTACATTTAATATTAGTACGTCATCAAATTAATCGAATCTGCTTTCAAATAGAATATTCGTGTCCTTGATCGTAGGGACACATATTCTCGACATACATGTCGAGTTCAGTATCGAAAAATATATTAAAAATAAACCTGCTATTAATACTGTAATTCTTGCATTCAACGTTAAAACTTTTGTCTTTTGTATTCGGTTTTCTTTTGTCTTGTGAGAATGAGAAATTCTCAACTGAACATAGTTCTTAGGTTTTTCAGTTATTTTTCGTTTTGTTATACTAAGAACTGTTTCCCCTAACGGTATACTTGTAATCGAGTCTACTCTTACACGTAATATGAAACTGCCTCTCAAAATTTAATAATGTCTGTTGGAATGTGAGCTGTACTTACCATAATCCTGTTTGCCGTATACACCATCCTGATTCGAGTAATCTGTAACCACGATAAACGGAATATTATTGATCTATTAACAGCAGATAGGTAAAGCAAAAATATCAATTTCATTCGGTAGGAACAGTTTCTTGTGATTTGATTTGATACTGCTGCTCTATAAGATAATTAATATAGACAGTATAGATAATATAGCAGAGAGGTAACGTAGAAGAAAGAGGATATAAGACAAGGATATAAGCAAAGTATCGGAAGTATGTACCTAGTTACAAGGTAACTGGAAGTATGTTCAAAACCAAGAGGCAAGAACTATGTAGTAAATAATTGAAAGAGAAATGAATAAATACTACTGCTCTATACCAACCTGATGGTGGTGCTTTGCCATAGCTGTAGGGATCACCAGTACTGAATGCTCCTGTAGCGGGAACGGTAGGTGCTCCGCCATACCTATTATCGGCTGCGGTCGATGGTGGGTAGCCCTAAGCACAAGCAACAGCATCCCAAGTTATATTCATGTAATCGTCGACTCAAATTACTTACTACTCCGAATATATTAACTCACCGCTGTTTGACCGTAATCCGGGGGCTGTTGGTAACTTTCGTAACCCTGGTACGAGGACTGAGTATAATTTTGTGATCCATAACCTCCGCCGTAGCCCACTGCTTGTTGCTGCTGCGGCTGTTGCTGACCGCCACCATATGCATTGCTAGCGCCTCCTCCGTATGCTCCTTGACTGTACCGAAATTCTTTCATTTCACATGGATACGATTTCGTTTCCGATAACGCTGTTAAGCTACGATCGAAAGAAATATCGATACCTGGGTGGTTGAGTTGCATACCCGTTCGCAGGTTGAGAAGACGGTTGGTCGAACCTCGGTCTCTTGGAAGGTCCACTGGAACCTGGAGGACCACCACCGCGTTTCGATGGACCGCCACGACCACTGCCACCTCTGCTTCCACGATCTCCGAAACCTCCTCTACCTCCTGGACCACCTCGGCCAGATCCACCCCTAAAATATACAAATTTGATTAACACAAGTCGAGAACTCCGCCGTGTTCTGTACACTTTGAACAGATCAAACTGTACAGAAAAATTGAAATAAATAAAGTAGCGATAGTTACAGGTTGTACCTGGATCCTCCTCGACTGCCTCTATCCATTCCTCCTCTACCACGGAAATTACTACTACCTCTACGATTATCACCTCGCGAGAAGTCACCCTTGCCCCTACCACGGAAGCCAGTACTTCCTCCGCCTCTGCTACCACCCCGTGGAGGACCTCCCATTCCTGGTGGTCCAGGGGGCCCGTTGCCTCCAGGTCCACTGGACATTCCTGGCTCTGGAGGACCTCTGTAAATTCAAAATAAATTGTAGAAACAATAAAGTACACGATACAACAACCCTCGAATTTTACTGTGTCCAACAAATTGAGTGATGAAGATTTTGAACGCAACCTACTAGATATACACTAACTCTCACAAGTATGTGGACACTTATCGTTGAAATTTGTGTACTATTTGATTGCTATTAGACATTCCATTACTGCGAACGTAAAGAACGGATCTGAATAATTTTTGATTTATATTATAAGATAAAACCACATGATTTGTACAGTTGAATACGTACTCGTAAATATACCCAGGAGGAAAATGTCCGCCGTGTCCACCTCTTCCAGGAGGACCTCCTCTACCCCTCATTCCAGGTGGTCCGCCTCTCATACCACCAGGGCCACTGCCACGACCGCCTCTCATCATGCCTCCGCCTCTTGGTGGTCCACCTCTTAAATACCACCACACGATAAGTTATATTTCAGACTGCTTTCAAAACCACAAATACATACGAAGAGAAATAGTGCCATAAAAGATATCCAGTTATTTTATTTGCTTTATGAACTTTTCTTAAAAGAGACACTTATCCTTTGGGCATCGATGCAATAAACTCTGTAACTTGTTTGAAAATAACTGAGAAAAACATTAATCAATAAAAATTTGTTACCTTCCTCTATCTCCGAAACCACCACGTCCTCTCATTGGGCCTCCTGGACCGCCACGGCCACGAAAGCCACCCCTACCAGCAGAAGCGCCTTCCATTTATTTGTGTATCTAAAATTGTAAAACAAACCAATTGTAACTGAGACAACGTTAATTACAATGACAACAACGATTCTGTTTCGCGCTTTAACCTATCGAGAAGAAATGGAACGTCGGGGCGAGACAAACTTCGATATTTTACGCGAGAAACGATTGTATCAAACTCCGACTTTTAGAAGAGGTTACGATCCATCCCATTTCTAATTTAAACATATATGTAGACGCCATCCGATACCGTCGTCAAACCTAAAGGGTTTTTCCTTTTTCCTTCTTGTTTTTCGTAATATATCAGGAAACTTAACCGCAACGTAGAGAGACGTCGAGTAACGGGAACAATTTACTTCGATCAAAGAGTACTTACGATTCACTGGACGACAAATAATCCGTTTATAAGTGACAAACGCGCCAACTTTAGACAAGCCAACAAGGAAAATGGACGCCGGTACCCGGAAAAAGAAGCATCGACCATTACCACTCGATTACTATAGCCGACATTACCGGATATCCTTCCATTAAGGCCTATCTACACAAAATGTAACAATTCGACTCTAATGTTTCTCTGTAGATAATTTATCGAACGAGATGACCGTGAACTTACAAACATTATAAAACGCCCAAAAATAAGATAATGTATTTTGTTGTGTTCAATATTGTACCTATGAATTTTTCAAAAATTACAATACCTATTTACTATTACTATCATAGTTAAACATTTCAGATTTATTTATAAAAATATAAATGCACGTTTAATACAGAAATGAAATACATATTTATTATTATTATTATTATTATTGTAGACGGGCAGAAGCCCTTTTTTACATAAGTATTTACAAAGTAAAGGAAGAAAAAACAAAGAAAAAAGAGAAGGATACAAGACGTAAAAAAAAAGGACAAAAAACTGACAATTTATTGTCAGTTTAGTATTTCCAATTGTCGTCTATGGTCATGGAGTCTTAAGGCGGACTCGCAATGCGAAACGGAAACCGCTAGGAACTTTAGTCTAGGTAGAAAACTTTGTGGTAGCCATTCGAATGCTATAGGGAATATATGTGCGTGGCTTGGCAGAATTTACGCGGGCAATCGTGTGATTGGTTGCAGTGTTTGGATTTAAATATTGAAATCCGTTGCTTGTCTTCCGCAAGACAAAAACTGCAGTTTGAAAATCGGAAGACATTCAACGGTATAGTACGCAGATCTTTTCGGGTGGTACTGTGGTACACAATTGTTGGACGTTCCGTCCCGAAACTAAGACTGTAACATCAAACTTGACTGCTCGCACACTATCCGAGTAATATAGATCAAGAGAAATCTTATTAAAAATGTCGAAAGACGAAAAGGAATGTGTTATTCCGGACATTATATGCGACGTAAGCTCGGGGAAAAGTTACATCAAAGGCCGATTTTTCGGAAAGGTAAGATTGTGCATCTGGCGACTTTCTTTTCTCTCGTCTAGCTTGATTTTTAAATTTTTACGACGAAACAGCTTTCCTGCTTGATTACTTTCTGTAATCAATCCCAGTTGCATAGAAACAGTGCTAAAACCCGTCATCGTAACAAATAGTTAACTCTATTGTACTTGAATGAAGTTTAACGGAGTTCCTTACATTCGAACGAAATAAATGTTAATTTGCATGTATATTTGTGGAGTAGTCACAGACTAACCACAGATCCAATTGTGCCAATGTGCTACAGGTAGATCTACATAATGTTTTAGGGTGGCTTTGCAAAATGTTACGAGATCCGAGAATCAAAATCGCATCGTGTGTTTGCTGGAAAGATTGTCCCGAAGTCACAAATCACGAAGAGCAATCACAGAGAAAAAATGACACAAGAGATCTCGATACATAAAACTTTAAATCATAAAAACGTTGTAGGTTTCTATGGATTCTTTGACGATCCTCATAATGTATATATAATTCTAGAATTATGTCGCAAGAGGGTATGTTACTTTGATGTTACTTCGATCAACAGGTTGTATGCAAGAACATGTGCATCACTACATGCAACCGTTTTAATGTTTCAGTCGATGATGGAATTGCACAAACGTCGAAAAGCATTAACCGAATGTGAAACTCGATTTTATATGAAACAACTCTTAGACGGTGTTAACTACCTGCACTTAAATAAAATAATTCACAGAGATCTCAAGTTAGGTAATTTATTTTTGAGTGACGATCTGCAAGTGAAAATCGGTGATTTTGGATTGGCCACTAAGTTGGAACATGACGGAGAACGAAAGAAGTAATGCTCGTGCATGTTTACACACGTGAATCGATCATTGAAAAACGAAATCAAACTTTTCTTCTTTATTAACAGGACCGTTTGTGGAACTCCTAATTATATAGCACCAGAAATTTTGACAAAGGCTGGCCATTCGTATGAAGTCGATATATGGAGTATCGGATGTATTATGTACACTCTACTCGTGGGCAAACCACCATTCGAAACATCCAGTTTGAGAGAGACTTATGCTAGAATTAAACAAGTTCAATATAAAATTCCTCAACATATCAATTCTATCGCTATGAACATGATATCGGAGATGCTACAAGGAAATCCGTGCAAACGTCCTTCTATAGGCAAACTAATGAAAGATCAATTCTTTACTTGCGGTATGTACGCGTTTCTATCGCTAATACTATCGTTAAGAAAATCTCTTTTAATCGAATGTCTCCAAAACTTTCATTCCAGGTTTCATGCCAGCAAGTCTACCGCTATCTTGTTTAACAATGGCGCCTCGCCTAGATATGTTAGAAATGCACAATCAACGCAAACCTTTATCTGAAATGAACACTAATATAATAGGTGATGGACAAGACTTTGTATTCAGAGTACCAAATAGTCCAGCGCGTAAGACAAAACCTCAAGAGATGATAAATGAAGTCCAAAAACTGAGTCATGATATCAAGAACATGCTTCAGATATTAAAAGAGCAGCTGGCTGCAGTACTGAAAGCTAATCCAAGTAGAGATGCAACGTTATCAGAAGGTACTCAAGAATATTGATTTTTACATGATATCTCTATCGAAACTGGCTCGAGCAAGCCATCCTCTTAACCTTTTTTGTTTTGCTGTAAATAACATGTACTCGTTGCTAATTAACACGTGCTATTAAGTACAGTACTACATAAAGCTACAGATTTTATGCATTTATGACAAGAATGAGCAGATGCAATTCAAGATGGTAAACAGATCGAAAGAATTTAAGAACACCAATGTATTAAATTCAACCTATTAAATTCTATTATGTTACAGCTTGTTGCAGCAACTGATACAAATAATATTTATTTTGCGATGTCTATACACTTTATATTAAGATAATCGAATTGAAATTGTTTAGATGAAATGACTGACCCAGCCGCACAGCCTCTTATATGGATAAGTAAATGGGTTGACTATTCGGACAAATATGGTTTTGGCTATCAGCTTTCCGATGACGGAGTTGGTGTTATGTACAACGATGGTACCCGCTTAATCATGCTGGCTAACTGTTTTAACATCCACTACATAAACCGTGATGGGAACGAGCTGTATTATACCGTTCGAGAATACCCTCCAGAGCTGGAAAAGAAGATGAAGTTGATGAACTTCTTCTTGAAGTACATGAAGGAACATTTAATGAAAGCTGGAAGTTCTGTCACCGTGCAGCCAAGCGATGCCTTGTCTAGGATACCGTACATGCATCAATGGTTTAGAACACAAAACGCTGTAGTTATGCAACTTACTAATGGAACTGTGCAAGTAAGCGAAATCGAAATTCTGCTCTCGAGTTCTCTCATTCGTCGACTCGACGAAAATGATTTCCTACGTTTTTCAAAATACCAATGTACAATTCTTCATGTTACTTAGCAATGTTACTGTCCTTACAGATAAACTTCCTGGATCACTCGAAAATTATTATGTGTCCGTTAATGGCGGCAGTTACGTACATAGACACAGATAAGAATTTCAGAACGTACAGATTCCAATCCATCCAAGAGAACGGATGCTGTCAGGGTTTGGCGAAAAACTTGGGGTACGCCTACGAGAAATTAGTACTGATGCTATCAAGTCCCGAAACTCGACAAAATTGTTGTTGAGAACTGGTTGGGGAACAGCGATCTCGACACAGTATGTCGTGGAAGTATTAAAACAATCTTTTCTTCATGTTTTCTTTTTATTTTAAATAAGGATAATATATGTACACTCGGCAACTTATGAATTCGTTTAAGTAATTATATTATTTTTATTTTATTTTATAGAACCGTATAGAATTTTTATTAGATATTTTTTACTGTAACAGCAAAGCGAAAAATCAACGAATCATGAGAGCAAGTTATAGAAATAGGAGGAATGGATGCTCTGTAATGAATAATAGAGGAAGGGCCAGGGCCTGTATTGCATTTCCTTTTTTGGTTTTTAGAACAGCTGACGATTAAATTGTGGTTGTAATCTATTATGTAAACTTGTACTTTGACATAATTTTATGGATAAACAAACGCTAAATCTAAGTGCTTTACCCATGATGAGCACGTTACTCCGCACAAGTGCCTCGAACACGGCTATAAAAGAGTGAAAGTCATGGTATCAGTCGTGCTCTGACGAACTAGTGCAATTTGAACATTTCTCTATTTATGTCGGTACAGAACAAGCGGCCTAAACTACACTAACTTCATCTGTAAAAAAAAGATCTTTTCACATTCCCCATTGACCAAAGTTTGAGGTCCGCTAATTTGTGTAATATATGGATGTGGAAATCGTTAAATGCCCAAATACAAACTTCGAGTATTTTTAAATCTTGTACGAGGTTTGAAGAAACATCGAAGATCTGAATGGTAGAAACGATTCCAGATTGACAATATTTATAAAAAGACTTCGAATTCATACTTACAAAATAAACTGTTCTAGGAAATTATGATTAGATATCTAAGTAATTTAAATGTACATACAATAAGAGCATTATCTCGAACATCGCATAAACATTTAATGTAATAATAGGATTATTTTTGTAATTAGCCTATGACACTGTTTTGATGAGAAAGTAAACTGTTTTCATACGTAACGTGTCGTTCTCTCGTTGTTCGATGTAGAAAATGGTCAAGAAATAAATATACAGTGTGGCAATTTTATTTTCTAATGTCTGAAATAATGCGCATCTCGAGAACCACGGAAATATAACAATACAATCACGACCTTTGCAGATGTTTTCGAGGTCATTGTAAGGCAAAATAAATATTTTCCCACGTTACCCGTAGTTTTCGAGATGTTTACAAGTTTCCAGACAAAATAGACGCACCGTGTATCATTCGTGGCCGATGGTTTCGACATTCTACAAAATTCCATAGAACCAGAGTAGAACGATCTAGTTGTGTATAAGGTTATAGTTAGAGACTAATTAGGTTAGGTATAATTTTCGCGACCCATAATTCTTTTATTATTCAAATACCCGTATAGTTCTGTTTCATGCATTTTTTATTTTATTCCAACGACAAAGCTGTTGTGACAAATAGCGAAATGTAGCGATATGTGTATTCAACAATAAAGGGGAACTCGTCAATGCATTGCGTTAAACGACAAGTAAAATGCGTTATTTTAGATAAGACTAAAATAATTCTACGGTGGAAGAGTGCAACGGTTGAAGACGCATCAAGAAGCCTGAAGAGAGAACTCTGCCGATGCGATGGTCGACTCTGGCGGTGCCAGTCGAATCGGTATAACGTGTGCGATAGTATTGGTGCGTTACAGCGCGAAGAACGAACGAATGGGGAGCCAAGCAGAGGAAAAAGCGAGATCTGTAGTCAGTAGCGGCGCAGGTTTTGCGTTGAGTGCGCGCGTGTCGGTTGGGATTCGTTCCACACGTATTCCGCGCTGAGAAAGTCAGTTTCCCTCGTTCCAGCATGTGACACGTATACGTATGATTCTCTAGCGAAGCCGAATCACGAACCGTCTACCCATATACCCGTACACTGACACAAAACAGTGAGTATAAGTCGACTAACTCCGAAACGAGCTCGCACTAGTTCGTCATCGTCGACTCGCTTTCGAGTGGCAAACACGAGACGACCAAGAATAAGCAAACGTTTGATGGTTTGACGTCGAGGCTCAAAATATTTTCCGCTAGACTTTCGAAAGGTCTCCCTCGACTATGCACATGCAAATCCGCTGTTGATAAAGCAGCACGCGATCGAGTATCGAAACCACGGCCCGCTCAAAACGATGATTCGTTACAGTTTATTTGTATACACACGTTGGACGAGATCCACGCTGTCGTTTTTATAAATTCATTCACGTACGCAGCGTAGTAACCACGTTCCTGCACGAGCGAGAGAGCTAATTAAATTAATGATCAACCACGTGCCGCATTGTTGTTAACCACGCGCGACCCGTTCGATTGTTTCTCGCGTTGATTTCTGTAAGATATAATTTGCAAGCGTTCGCGCGCGATGATGACAGATCCGCGCGTTTGCTGTGACGAAACTAACACTTCGAGTATTTTGTTGCGGTAATAGAAAATGTACATACAATCACACCGGGAAAAACGGCTGATCGAATATTCAAATTGACGCCGGCAAACCGGCCGATTTTGCTGTAAAAATTGAACTTTACTTCGTGACTGTGTCGTATAAATAATTTGAAAAGACACGGTCATCCAGTGCAAGTGTAGACCCGCCGAGAATATATCGCGTTGAACCGTTATGAATCACGTGTCGTTAGCAATTGACCCCTTCGCAGCATCTGGTCTCGATAACAATTTCGCGTGGCATCGTTTCGATGAAGACCTATTAAACGCGTCAAGTCGTACAGCTATTTAGAAGACTACACCCGCAACGATTAAATACAAGGATACCGATTGATAATCGAACAGACGTGTATTTTTAGACGTCGACAGTCGGTGGTCGGTTGGAATTGCGAATGTCCAACGTTGAAACGGGAGAAAGATAGCCAGAACCTTCCCGCTATCTTCGTTTCTGTTGCCCCTTCGTAGGCGAACGTTCAATGTTTCAGGTTAACATCTCGCTCGTTGCATAACAAGTTTCAATTGTTTCCAAAGGACATCCGCGAATGCTTTCTTGACGAGTCTGAGCTAGCTCGATCCCTTCAATGATTTTTAGAAACAATCTATGAATAATTTCTTTGGAAAGTCTAAGTAACGGTTTTGAGTATCTTAATCCAATTCCGAGTATCGAATTTATTCTTTTGTCAGCCACGCGAACGAAAAAGTTCCAATTCGAAATCAAAGCTCGATTCGACAATGGGTTGCATGCACTTGCTGGTTATGCGAACTGAACATTTTGTAAAGTAATCGCGTGCTCGTCGAACGGTTCGGTGACAAGATTAGGAGGACATATTCCTAGCCGATCGATAAAGCCAGGCAACATCACTGCAAGAAGATTTCAAACATTACAACACCGGAGGAGCGAACAGATTTACTGTTAGTGGATTTCACCTGTTTGTATCTCGGAAACTCTCGACGAGTGACAGTCTATTTACCGTCGTTGTAATTTGCTTCACGGCAGCTCTTGTGTACATATTCGGCCATCTTCAAATCACGGGCCATACGCGACTTTACCGACTGGGTTAACAAACCTCGATTCCCCCCTTCCGAGGAAATGTACAAACACGATATGCGACACAATCGCGTTGACAGCTATTAATCGTGAACTTGACACCTGAAATTCGGATGATTGTTCAAAAAATCTGCTCTAATTGAATGTCAACACGGTAACACAACCGAAATAAATTCAAGTTTGTACAGTCGATAAGGGGTAATAAATTATTGTCAGGCTGCGTGACATTGAAATATTACGGTACTAATATTTAATCCCGGGTACAGAATCACTGACTCATTATCATTGCTTTGTTCCGTTACCGTTTTACGTGAAATTCAAACGTCTTCCGCGTATCTACTTACCGATGCACGATGCAACAGAACCGAGTTCTATCGAAAATGTGAAAAGAAAGAAGTCGAACGAACAGTCTAATCTTCTAATTCGGTAGTTAATCGAGACGCCCGTATCGGGTGATTATTAATTTGACCTATAGGGTGGTCGCAGCGTTAATTTATATATTTATGTTATGGACCGAGAGAATCAGTCATGAGCCTGAGATCGAGATTACATAACTCGTAATGATGTATATACGCGTGTCCCATGGAAAGTTTATAGGAATTTGTCTCTCGTATAACCATGACGACAACGGTTCCACCGACTTGGCAACCGTGCAAACGGCGAACAAGCGACGAATATATACATATGTACAATCTATATCGTTCTACACACGAATCATGGATCGGGGCAACTCATACGGAAAAACTCATTGGCTGCGATAACAATTAACTATCTATATAGAGACGGAATTTTCGCAACGGCTCGCCGTGGCGAGAATTCTCTGTTCCCCTATCGTCTTTCCGTCGTGACTAGAATGCATTCTGACAATTGGAAACAGTTTCTGCTGAATCATGAACGTCAACGATGATTACTGGCACCATTTCATCTTCGTCATTGACTGTACACACAGCTGATACGCGACAACTAAAAATAAGACAATTATTTAACCGCGGATATACATACTCGTATTTCCGTGCAACATTCAAACAGCGAGAAAGCACCCTCTTCGAAATTTATTTTAGCGACGGTCCGGTCAAATAAAAAATTATTCAATACAGCGTCTAATATCATATATTAATATTAATATTTAATTAATTAATATATAATATATAATATGCCAACAACCGTGGTCCCGTTGAAAGCACCGGTTCTCATTCGATTACCGAAGTTAAACAATGTGGAGCGTGGAACGGACTTGGATGGGTGACCGCCTGGTAAAAATCCGGGAAGTGACTCCCATAGGTACTTTTCACGTGTTGTTGGCAAAGGTGGTTCGGAACCCACCTTAAAAACAGTAGGTCCCGCTGGAATTGGTTGCAATTAGGCGATAGGTGAAATTGGAAAGAGAAGGGGAGAGTGGTGTATGGACTTGAAACCCTGAGGGGACCAAGTATCTATTTCCTACAGAATATATAATATAATAAAAATAATAATAATAATAAACCGTGTACGTTTAACGAATGCTTTAATATCTTCCTCACTGTGACCAGCGAATAGGAATTGCAATCCCGCAAGATCCCGCGTCATTTTTTGGTCCTGCATTTCTTAAATAGGTGATGCGGAATCCCACAAATTTTGCGGGACCACGCGTATAAACAAAATTTCGCGAATGACGACACGCACAATTAACTATTTTGATGTTTCGTCGAAGATATATAAGATTATTATATTGTACATTTGATATTATTACACATATGTATATATGTCAATTGTAGTTCGAAAAAGAGATTTATTTTAATTTAAATTTATGTAGATCTAGATTTCATTTCTATTTCGTTCATACATTTTGACTAATACGATTAATGATGATTATCTCATCAAGTAAAATTTGTTTCTTTATTCAATATACATACATGGTAGGGCGCCACATTTTGCCATCTATATTTTTTATTGCATCAGCTGATGCTCCTTAAGGAGCAGGAAGTTGTTCATTAGTTCAGGAATATGAATTCATATTCTTTACAAAAAAGTATTAATCTATTTGTGTAAAAAAATCATTAGTTTAGGAGATATTTTAATTATAATTTGTTAGGAAATCTCGACTCTCTGATCAATAATATGAATTCAATGTAATATTTCCTATCGAAATAGAGACGTAAATCTAGATGGCAAAATGTGGCGCACCACCCTGTATATTAGATTGAAGAACTAATTTCTTAGTCCCGCAGGACCGGGATTGAAAATGGCGCAGGATTGCAATTCCTACTAGCGAAACCGTGAATACACTATCTAATAAAATAATATTTAGTAAAGTACAATTCGAGTCTCGTAGAATCCTAACAGCTTAGCGGGTGTTTCGCGTTCAGGCTGGTTGTAGCAGCACGCAGTGGTAAGTGTGCCTTTTATCTCGCTGATTCATGCGTCGGACAAGCATGCTTGAACAACACAAGATTCTCATCCGATTATGAATTACAAACAGCTTACAAGATTGCGATAAGTTATTGAACGCGGCTCGTTAAAATTTTCGTTCAACGATTTCCGTGCTATTGCAACACATTAGATAATCGATTGATCGACCGCGATCGTTGATACAACCGTGATTGAAAGATCATATCCGATTACTAATCCTACATCGGATAGCGTGCATCCGATCAAGAAATGATCGCTATCCTTAGATCGAAGATTTCGTGGTTTGCGCAAGTGATTTCGATACTCTGTCATCACCGTTGGGACGAATGCTAAACAATGCTATAAGAATAACAACTCATACGTTTTTCAGGGTGAAAATTCATCCCTTCAATATTTTCTAATACTGTAAAATTATTCATCTTTTTATGTCTACTACTTTTTATGTCTGCTACTGTGAGACATAATGTGTTGATTTAATGTGTAAAAATAAAAGTGGGTGAATTGTTATCCTAGTCTCTTTTATGTAGCTATTTTTGAGGAGCGTATAAGAGTTACAAACGTTATAAGAATAATAATAACAACGCATATGTTTCTCAGGGTGAAAATTCATCCCTTCAATATTTTCTAATACTGTAAAATTATTCATCTTTTTATGTCTACTACTTTTTATGTCTACTACTATGAGAAATAATATGTTCATTTAATGTGTAAAATAAAAGTGGGTGAATTGTTATCCTAGTCTCTTTTATGTAGCTATTTTTGAAGAGCGTATAAGAGTTAATACATTAATTACCAACGGTGAACAGTATTTACAGCGATCCAAGTGGATCGAAAGGGGGGCGTCGATCAATTAACATTCGAGTTAACGTCGAGAAACGCGTGCACACAGCCCTCGGAGACTTGTTTGAGAAATGACGAAGCAGCTAGTACGGAGATAAAGAAACGAAAATCCAATTTACAATTTCGAAACACGATACAGAAACCGTTTGTCCTTAAATACAGGTGCTCGATCGATACGCGTCTCATTCATGGAAGAGAAGAGGAAGGACTTGCTGGTGTGTCAGGAAATCGGGGCTGCTCGTTGAAACGATATTACCAAGCGAGCCTGGTAAACAAAGTTTTTGTGACATCAGTCCCGAGATTACCGCTTTATCTAAAAGCCTAGTGTAAATTTTCATGTGATAGGCCAAATTGCTGGCAATTAATCGTGACACAGACCGTAAGACTGGGCTTTCGTTTTCTATTGCTGCTACTGTTGGTGCTGCCGCTGCTACTGTTATCGCTATTGCTATTCAGTGTGGGGACTTACGAATCTCGACTTTAACCGTTTATTCTTTCCGTTTAGTGATATTTAAGTGTGTCGTTCGAATCACCCGAAAGGTGAGTTAATGCGGCGCATACAGAAAAATGGACTCGAGCAACGTGAAATCGAACCCGAACCCGCGAGTAAAGGCGAGCCTGGTGTCCGTGTTATTGTGGTGGTAAGTCTCTTCGATTATTAAACAACTCGATCAATTCCGATAGAACGAATATACTACGGATTTCTATGCGAATCCTCGCTTTCATAGATTATCTTATAACTAGGCTACGGATCTTTATGCATTTATAGCAAAATCGAGTAGATGAAATTCAAAGTTGATGGAAAATTTTTTAAACTTAATACGTCAATACATATATCATTTCATATATCATTTCGATATCATTATTATTTATATTAATTTGCGATCACGAAACGAAAGTTATTTTACATCCATATTTGTTGGACTTTGTTAAAAACCTTGATCACGAGTCTAGCTGGTCAAAGTACGGCAAGGGGTTAAAATCGTTAACGGAAAAAATAACATTCAATTTAGTTTCTATTTCTTGCAATCTATGCAGACGATTTTTATTTTGCATAAATATCTGCAGTCTGTTTATCACGAATCTCTTGGTCAACCTCGATGCAAGAACAAAAGAAAAATACATAAACGCACAGAATCATATAGGATGATGAAGTTATTATTAGAATGCGAATTTTATGCATTTGTGACAAAAGTGTCTAGCTGGAATACTAAATTGTGAACACATTATAATATCGTTGTATTCTACGCAAGTGATTAAAATAACTCAAAGAGGAGATACATTTTCATTCGACCTCCGTTTCTTACGATCATTTTTGTGCTGTATAAAGAGTAGGCTAAGTACACTGGTGGTCAAAATGATAAGGCACCTTAAGATTTTTAGCAATTAACATTTATTTGTACATATACTCACATAGAAAGTGAATATACAACAAAGTAAGGTATTAACTTTTATATAATATACTAAGAATTGACTAGAATAGATAAGTAGCTA
The DNA here is from genome assembly GCA_028455615.1 of Lasioglossum zephyrum. Classification (NCBI taxonomy): domain Eukaryota; kingdom Metazoa; phylum Arthropoda; class Insecta; order Hymenoptera; family Halictidae; genus Lasioglossum; species Lasioglossum zephyrum. The sequence continues at coordinate 5,942,524 of CM052327.1, forward strand.
AGAATTGATAAGAATATACTAGAAAAAATTTCATTTCCATTTTTCTTTTGTAGTCGATTCCTCCCCATATCATTACTGTACCACCACCATATTGTCAACGACTCAAAAACCTTTCTTAAGTCATGGAAATAGTACTTGTATCCATTTGGACCATTCAAATTTAGTTTTTTATATATAATTTACATATATAAAATTTTGTGTGTGCACAGGGTGTACAAAAAATAATGGTCATCCGTCCTAAGGGTGAATCTACACCTCTGGATCGATGGACATTTGTAAATGAAACTTGCCGCAAAATTGCTTATAACAAAGAAAATTGTTGTTAAAGTATTTCTTTACATCAATATCTTTTACTCATCGAGAAGAGAAAGAGTTCAAAATGAGCCATACTTAGCAAACAAATAGTTATCGAGGTATAAGCTGTTAAAGTTTTTACAAAATTTGATTGTGTCGAATTATAAGTTCAAGACAAAAGCCTATTGAAGTCCACACGATGCCTTATCATTTTGTCCTCCAGTGTATTATTAATAACAATAGCTTCTTATCGGAAGGCAACGTTCATGAAATAACGTTGCTTCACTTTCAGTTATACCAGAGTCGAGTGACTAGATTAGCGAATTTATTTTATTCGAAAATATCTTAACGACTGCGAAGATAGTTCGAAATGAATATGTGCGTGCAAAGAGGCATACATTGACGACGATTGCATTTAAAAAATTCAGATGCGAAATAAGCAATAAACTAATTAAATAGCCGGCAAACAAGTGCGCGCGTTAGCGAGAAACTGCATTATCATTGCGAGCGGTAATCACTGATAGCAACGGTGAATCGTTAAGTAACCGATGCATAACATCGATTGTTACGTGTTAACAGGTGGACGATAGGATTGTTCAAGACAGGCTACAAGAAAATTTTGCAGACGGACGATCTCTATGATCCATTGAAGACCGATCGATCGCACGTGCTTGGGGACAGATTAGAGAAGTTATTATCAACAGTTGAAGTGAATGTCGATGTCCGATTAACCCTCGGAAGGCGGATGCTTTTCAAAATACTGATGCAACTACCGATGCTTTTATAGGAAAAGAATCATTTCTTTCTAATCGGCGTTAACATTCGCTATCCGAGGGTTAACACACGGCAATGAAAGCTAAACAAATTTTTTAAACAAATTTGGTTTATATAATACTGTACTTGCTATATAAACCACTTGGTTTAAAGCAATAAATAAATAAAACAAATTTTTCGAACCGTTTTATTTTCAGACGATGGAAAATCGAACTGGAAAATTCAAGGAAAAGCAAACGCGGACCCAGTTTCCTGAGGGCTATTTTCCGCACCTTTTTATGGGAGTACAGTCTGCTCGGGCTGATGCAGATAGTAAACGAATTTGTGCTACGGTATTGGACACACTACTCTTTTCCACATTCAACGAGATTCGAATCGCTGATTTTTGATTATCGGATCGAATTAATCCTAACTGAAATGCTAGATTGGGAACACCGATACTTCTCGGAGGACTGCTGCGCTACTTCAAGAAGAACTCCACCGAAACGTACGAGACTGCGCTTCTCTATGCAGGAGGAATTTGCATCGCCACTTTTGTCAACGTGGTGTCGTTTAATCAGGCGATGTTCGGCGCGTTCCACGTTGGTGCAAAAATTAGGATCGCTGCGTGTTCCGTTGTCTATCGTAAGGTAATAAAGATAACGGTCGAATATCAAGGTCAAGGGGAATATGCATAGCTTGTTCAAGGTCATTGCAATCTTCTTGAACCTCGGTGTACAAAAAAAATTCCGAAACAAAATTGAAATAGCACGACAAAGAATACTTTCGTGGAAGTTATCGATGACGTGGGTCCTCATCGATTTCGATGACCTTGAAATATATTGTAAAAAACTCGACATTTTGAATAACTTTCTCGTGTGAAATTATTGTCGACTTTAGTTTCGGAGATATTAGCAAAAATACTTTTGCAAGTTTGCTAATATTTCCAAATGTGGTAAAAATCTTTACTTGTAAATACTGTTGTAATACGAATTTACGTTTGTTTTAAAAAAACTTTAAAGGAAATGTTAAGAATAATGACGTTGACAATATATTTAAAACTCATTGAAATCGGAGAAGATTGTCCTCAAATTCGCCTAATATTACCACTTTTTTATTCTTTTGATTATTGTTTGATTTTTGTGCTTGTCTGTGCAGGCGTTGCGGCTGAGCAAAACGGCATTGGGCGAGACAGCACCAGGAAAGGTGGTCAACTTAGTAGCGAACGACGTGAACAGGTTCGATCTTGTTTCCATCTTTATTCACTACATGTGGTCCGCCCCGCTCTCAGGACTGATCATCGCGTACTTCCTCTACACCGAGGCAGGCTACGCCGGTTTGATTGGCATCGCCGCGGTGTTCGTTGTCGTGCCGATTCAATGTGAGTTTTCGGTAATGACTATGCGCATACATTTTATATCGAACTCACATCGCTAAGACGGGCAACGCTCACGTAACACGGTGACTTATTTTAGCATATACCGGAAAGCTGTCCTCCAAGTTCAGACTGCAAACCGCCGTAAAAACTGACGAGAGGGTGCGACTAATGGACGAGATCATATCGGGCGTCCAAGTAATTAAAATGTACGCGTGGGAGAAACCGTTCTGCGCGCTCATAGAAACCGCCCGGAAGCTGGAATTGCAAGTAGTTACGAAAAGCTCGTACATCAGAGGCATCTATATGACTTTCAACCTGTTCACCACGAGAATGGCGCTTTACTGCACCCTGATCAGTATGATGTTGTTGGGGAACGAACTGACCGTCGACAAGGTGTTCGTGTTCTCCTCTTTCTTCAACATATTGGCGCATACCATGTCGGGCATGTTCGTGCGCGGTTTCGCGGAAATAGCCGAGTGCCTGGTCGCCGTAAGGAGATTACAGCACTTCCTGATGTACGAGGAGTTCCAGGAGAAGGGATTCAATATGAATAAATTCGCTGCTAGCCTCAACGGTAGCATCAACATGGAAGCGAAGCAGGCTTCGAACAAAACGTCCAGAAACGATCTGCCGTACATCGACGACGAGATAGAGGGCTACGAGAATCTCGACAGATCGGAGGAGAAGAGGAAACACAATGGTTTGGTGGTGGTCGCCAGCGATCTGTTGAGGAACACCGCGACTCTCATGGAAGGTAAGTTACGCCGTACAGAACTGCCGTTTAAATTAGCAGCAGGTAAATGTACTCACGTGCGTTTGTAACTACTATCGATCACGTTTACCCGCAGAAACGAAACGCACGTCTATGGCGAACGAGGAACCATGCGCGGTTAAGATGATCAATGTAACAGCTAAATGGGAATCCTGTCAATCGGAGAATACTCTGGAAGGAGTGAACCTAGAGATCGAAAAAGGAAAGACGTACGCGGTGATCGGAATGGTCGGGGCGGGGAAGAGTTCCTTCCTTTCCGCCATTCTCGGTGAAATAGAGGTAACGCAAGGTCACGTCAAGGTCAATGGAACTGTGAGCTACGCTGGCCAAGAAGCTTGGGTCTTTGGGTCAACCGTTCGACAAAATATACTCTTCGGTCAACCTTACGATCGTCCTCGTTACCAAAGGGTTGTCAAAGCGTGTTCCCTTCTGAGGGACTTCAAGCAATTTCCTCAGGGTGATCAGACAGTGGTCGGAGAAAGGGGTAGCTCTTTGTCAGGGGGTCAGAAGGCTAGGATCAATTTGGCCAGGTCGTTATATAGACAGGCTGATATATATCTACTAGATGATCCTCTGAGCGCTGTGAGTAAATGTTTTGCTATGTATCCTGAGGTATCGATTAGGCAACCAAGCTTTAATGATCAATGATATTTCAGGTTGATACACACGTGAGCAAACATTTGTTCGAAGAATGCATCCAACGATATCTGTTGGGAAAAACGAGAATTCTGGCGACCCATCAGCTGCAATACGTGAAGAGCGTCGACACTATCCTTCTGATCGAGCAAGGAAAGGTCACAGTGTTAACGAGCTATCAGGAACTGTTGGAAAAGCGACCCGATTACTGTCAACTTCTCTCGGACGGGGGCGATACCCACGACGACTCCTCTTTGGAGAAGAGCGGCATGCGAAGGCAATTTTCTTCGTCGAGTACCAGAGTCAGTTGCATTTCGTATTCTTGTATCGTTTAGGATCCAGAAACAGAGAATGAAAAATCAGTATTTCTCTTTTGGCAGAGCCGAACACCGGAAGCTAGCAGCGGTGGTACCGACGACGAAGACGAGGACGAGGACCCCGAAAAACAGAACGTTGGTTTCGAAGGGACATCCCGTGGAGCGGTCAAAGGACCAATTTTCATAAAGTACTTTCAAACAGGCGCCAACTTGTTCCTGGCTTCTATCGTACTTCTGCTGTTTCTAATTACTCAGTGCATTGTCAGCCTCAACGATTACTTCGTTCCGATTTTGTAAGTAGTTTCGTTCCCGTAGCTTTTGTTCCGACGCGACGATAGCAAACACTCTTTACGTGCGTTGATCTTATTCGTAGAGTCAACGTAGAAGAAGCACGACAATACAGAGTTCAGCAAGCTAACCTGAACGCTACCAACGACACAATGATCGATGATTCGGATATGACGACTTCGTACACTTATCTGTACATTTACACGGGTATTGTCGTGGGAATATTTATGATCGGAATCACCAGATCTCTGTCGTTTTACAAAATGTGCATGCTGTGCAGTCAAAAGCTGCACGATATGGCATTCAGCGCATTAATCAGAACCGGTATGCGGTTTTTTGACACGAATCCTAGTGGCAGGATCCTCAACAGATTCTCGAAAGATATGGGATCGATAGATGAACTACTGCCGAAAGCAATACTCGATGCTGGCCAGATATGTATAATGATGGTTGGCTCCCTAGTCGTGTCTTGTGTCGTCAATGCTCTTTTCTTGATCCCGATAGTGTTCTTAGGATTTATATTCTACTGGCTACGAAAGGTGTTTCTCAAAACAAGCAAGAATATCAAAAGAATGGAGGGAATGAGTAAGTAACGATACCCAACACCCTGTAGTTGCCTGTGTTCGTTAAAATAACGTCGACGCGTTTATCTTTGCAGCTAGATCACCTGTATTTACTCATCTAAATGCCACGCTCAACGGGCTGACTACAATCAGAGCGTACTGCGCGCAGGAAATATTGAGGAAAGAATTCGATAAACTACAAGATGTCCATACTTCCACTGTTTACATGTACATAGTAGCAAGCACTGCCTTTGGATTTTCCCTGGATGTCTTTTCCCTCGTGTTCACTTCGTTGGTTACCTTCAGCTTTCTTCTTTTAGAACAATGTAAGACTCTTATAATTGTATGGAGCAGCTCTGGGGGCGGCTAGATGGTCAAACACGTGTCTAGGCTTTATGTTCACCCTTTCACACGTTTAGCCTGTTATCGTTTTCTTTTTTGGTATGTTCTGATTGCGCACCACTAGTTTGACCTTTTAGATGTCCAATAGAGTTCTCCGTTCCTCTACTGTAGTCTCTTTCTTGTGACACGCATCGAATTACTGATTTCCTCTTGTTCACAGCGTTTTCGGGAGGTGAGGTGGGTTTAGCCATCACCCAAGTGATGGCCATGACCGGGATGATCCAATGGGGCATGCGACAGAACGCCGAAGTAGCCAACCAGATGATGGCCGTGGAACGTGTACTCGAATACACGCAAATAGTGCCGGAACCGAATCTACGCGACCGAGGAAAATTTGCGAAGAAGACCGAGAAAGCTATCGCTCTTCCGGCTGATGCTCCGACAATGTGGCCCGCCGAGGGAACGATCCGGTTCAAGGATGTCTACTTGCGATACGTGGAAGACGAGCCTCCGGTGTTGAAGGGGCTGAATATTGTCATTTCCGCAGGGGAGAAGGTTTGTTTGATTCTTCAAGATGTCCCGAATATGTAATACTTTCTTCAAAGAGATAATTCTTGAGGTCATTCAAAGTCACTATTTCCTTTGCGATAACGTTTTCTGCGCGGCTTTGTGACAAAGTTATTAACAAAAATCACGGACCAATCAAAGCGTCAATGCAACCACCACACTATGTTCTAGCCGCGCTCTGAATGATCAGGTGGGTTTCGTTAACCCTTTGCACTCCTTTGTCGAATGTGACTCCTTTATTTATCGTTTAGTTAAAAACAAATATAAGTTCTACAAATATAATTTACAACAAAGTTTGAAAGAGCTATATCTAATATAATTAGCAAACAGATTGCTCAAAATGAGTAACAGTCAAGGAACTGTCCGTTGAAGTAAATTTCAAATAAAACTTTTCAAATAGTAGGGGGTGGTTAACAAAATTGAACAAAATTGAAAAATAATTAGGAGAGCAAAGGACTCCTCAACAACTTTGAATGACCTCAGGAATCATCCCTTTCAAAGTTGTACAACATCTTCGGACATCGTGCATAAAGTTTCTATCAAATGTTCCAGGTAGGAATTGTTGGTCGAACGGGTGCAGGAAAATCCTCGTTGATAGCCGCGTTATTCAGATTAGCGAAAATCGACGGAGCCATAGAAATCGATGGCATAAACACCGGATCGATCTGCTTGGAGGATCTACGGCGCAATATATCGATCATTCCCCAGGATCCCGTTTTGTTCTCCGGCACCCTGAGGCGCAATCTAGATCCCTTCAACGAGTTCTCGGATGACGCACTGTGGGAAGTGCTCGAAGAGGTACGCAATATAAGAGCATAATCTCTTTAGTCTCAGAGAATTAGTTTTTTGGGAATTGATCCATATTTGAAAATTCACAGGTGGAGTTGAAAGACGCCGTTGTCACTGCCGGCACCGGGTTAGGCAGTCGAGTATTCGACAGAGGGAGCAATTACAGTGTCGGTCAGAGACAGTTGGTTTGTTTGGCAAGAGCAATCTTAAGGAACAATCGAATACTCATGCTCGACGAGGCAACCGCAAACGTTGATCCGCACACGGACGCTTTGATTCAACATACGATAAGGAAAAAGTTTGCCCGGTGCACTGTACTTACTATTGCCCATCGGCTGAACACCATCATGGACAGCGATAGGGTTCTAGTAATGGATAAAGGTCGTATGGCGGTAAGCAACTGTAACATCTCTTTCGTGACTTCTTTTCTACCTATATTTAAAAAATGCCGCGAGTGGCGCTATCTACAATTTTCCACGGCAATGTTCGCAACTACCCATCGATGGGCTTGTTATCTGGATCCGTGATAACGTATCGCTGTATCCAATGCTTTTCCGGATGATAAATGATTTGACCACGTTTTTTTAATCTATGTTACAGGAGTACGATCACCCACACATACTGCTCCAGAACAACTACAGTCAATTCACGTCTCTGGTGAAGGAGACCGATCGCGCGATGTTCGATCAATTAGTTAAGATAGCAAGACAAGCTTACGTCGCGAGACACGGGGAACGATGATCTACGGAATCTCGGCGGTCGATCACACACCTTTGCTTTTTTTCGATCGACATCCGATACTTAACAGCGGCGATTGTACGATTATACTTCAACACGTATATACAAACAAGTATTAAAACAAGTTCCAAGAGTGCACGCGATAGACCGTTTATATATATTTTTATTATCGTTGAACGAGCAAACAGATATACATACACTGGTCACAGTACTTCCTGTAAATGAAAATGGCGCTGTTGATTGGCGCTCCAATCTCTTCCAAATGAGTACTTACAATTTTACCACGTTTTTCTATTGTACATTTTACATGAATCTAAACTCGGGCTATCTCCGATGCGTGAACTTTCATCAATGATAGATGGTGCATTAAACTATATTTTCTTTATACCATAGAATTGTACGAATCGCGCACAATGTGATTAATTGTATTTTTTACGCATAAACAATACATATTATGCGATTTTAACGATACCACTAGTAAGTGCGTCAATGTTCGAAAGCGATCGTTAGGCGGAACAGTTGTTAAAAAAAAAATAACAAACATGCGCGGACGATGATACGTTGTTGCGACTCAAGTTCGAAGAGAAATTCAGCCTCCCGTTTAAATGTACACCTACACTAAATTTGCTGCTTTCCTTCACAACTGTCTCGCGTGGCTTTTGCATGAAAACAAGCTCTAGATAGATCATGGACCAACCGGGCGTAATAGATAATAAAATCGAGCAGGGAACGAAAGATTAATTTCGGCGTTGAAATAAATAGAATCTCTTATAAGATTCGTCGTTTCTATGCGAACTACCGACAATAGGCAACGTGGCTCGATACGAAAACGAAAGTCAATAATAAATGCTGTACACACCTCTGTATACTTCAATGAATCGCGTGTACAAGCAAAGAATCAATGGTGCCGGTATCGAGTCAAAACATATTTTAAACCTCACAGGGAGATTACAATGATGTACATTTGTAATGAATACGCGCACACGTACGAGAAATATCATTTATGTATGATGTATCGCATTGTGTAAATAAACCTCCACTTTTATAGACATTATCGATTTATTGGAAAAACGTTTTATATGTATATGTACGTCTTGTGGAAAAATAGTACTCACGGATCGTGGTGTTCACTAAAGGTGATGAAATCACTGCCGCAAAAATAGTTCACTGTTTAATAGAGTCCACGGGAAGGATATGCACAAAAAAACGTTTCAAACTGTGTCGAATTACTGGAGTAATGTTGTTTCCGTTGCAACCGGGCAACAACCCCCTCGTGACGAGGGCCGCGATCGAACTAAACGGCACGGGAGACAGGTCCACATGCGCGTCTATGATCGGGTACCGAGCCGTGATTGCTTATGTCTGCGCAGGCGCCTTATTTACCCCCACGCGCGGCAGGTTCAAAACGCACGGCCTAATGAACCATAAGGCCCTCTG
>CM052327.1:5951497-5988590 GCA_028455615.1 Lasioglossum zephyrum
TTTGATTGACTTACGAACGTTTTACGAATACAGGAATTCGGCAGTCCTCACGAGCTCCTGCGCGACAATCCGAACGGGGTCTTTTCGCAGATGGTGGAGAACACGGGGCCAGCTATGGCGCGAATGCTGCGGCAAGAAGCGGAGTGGACCCACTCGAAAAATCGTCTGGGTTCATGTCCGCAGTTGGAGGAACAGTCTTCCAGTAACGGGGACAGCACTGAAATTATTGAACAGACTTCACTATAATATGTTCAAAGAATGAAATAACACACAATTGATAGCTAATTAATAGGCTGTGGATTTTTGTGGAATTTTATGCAGTGTAAAGTGGAACTTTTAGTTACTGAAACTTTTATGCAGTTTAAATGGTGTCTGCAACGCTTACAATATGCAGAAGCCTTTCTTTCTTCTTTTAATCATTTTTATAACTTGTGAACACCATGTCAAGACGTTTAAATTATGCTATAAATTGCATCTGCTTGTTTCAACTCGTACGGCTTCGTACATACCTAAACAGCACGGAGAACTGTGCAATGCACTGCGCAATGCACTGCGCAATGAACGGCGCCATGAACTGCGCAATGAACCGCGCATTTCGACGAACATTTCGCCGCGGCGAATGGAATGAATTTTTTTTATTTCGAGAATTTGTTGCGAATAATTATAGAAGCTGCATTGATGAATATTACAGAAAGAAATTCAGAACATGAATTTATAATATTATTTGTATCATGCTTACTTAATAATTCGTTCGTTGAAACGATTCTACGAACATTTTAGTTTTCTTTATTTTTTTAATAATTCTGCAGCCTCTGGACTTAATTGCTTGATTTTCTTCTTGTAAGATCTTATTCTCGTGGACGAAATATATGGGTCTGATGTTAATAACAATTTGTGAAATGTATCTTCATTTGTAGCGATTCTAGACATATTCCGAGTATTTTTGATCCTAATTTTTTAAAAAATTTTATGTCTTGTTTCTTGAGACTCTTTAGATAATTGGCTAATCTGAAATAGCGCGTGCCTTATTCTCTCCTTTCCATGAATTAATGATTTGTTATTCACTGACTGACGCAGTTTGACATTGGACTAAGTGGACTATATTGGTCATTTGACTAAACATTCAGATGTTTAGAATATTTAAGAGTCCTCGGGTTTCCTCGTGCTCAGCAACGACCAACGCGCGGCGTCCATACTCGCCGTAACATTGTCAGCTTTTTAACAACTACAAATTGTAAAGATATCCTTTGTCAAATATGGAACATTTTTTTAATCTGTCATGTATCGTTCAGCATTATTTTTTAAATATATTATTATTAATTATTACTAAAAAAAATATGATTTCTTATTGGGAAGGGATGCTCTACATCACACAAAAAATACTAAGCGAAAATATGGAACGAGACGATGAGGACATCGCAAAGAACTAAAGCAATTTTGTATGGTGAAATATGGTACTTTCAAAACGCTCAACTTTAAATAATCATAGTAGGGTAACTGCACCAGTGAATGAACATTTATGAAATTGTTCAGGAAGATATTTTATTTAAACAAAAATATGTGAATTAAAGGAATGGCTTCCTATAGTTCATTTGTCAAAAATAAATGAACACAAATAAAATGAAATTATTATTATTTTTCTTTATTAAACTTAGATAAAAAATATAAAAAATACCAGTCAATGAACACTATATTTTAGTAATTATTGGTAATAATTATTGGCTCAAGAGTTATTATCGCTAGTATGCCTTGCGGCTTAAAAGTTGAAATATACAAAAATGTTCATTTACTGGTGCTCGTTTATTCACTGGTGCAGTTACCCTAACTAAAATATTTATTCAGTTTCATTAATTTCTTGATTTTCGAGGTCCATAGATGCTCACAAAGCAATACAAATTCATTAATTTTTCAATTTCTAAAAGCCGACTTTTTGGTCGAAAGTCCCTAAATTTTTCGATCCGGACTGAACGATTCCGTTGGCCTCGATTATTTCTGTTGTTTCGCGAAAAATGACTCTGCAAGAATATCGAAAACGTACTGATTAAAGCAAAATGGTCAAACAACGCATGCAACGATAACGAACGTGTTACGAATTTGTTATGATAGAGTCATAGTTTCGATGGTTCAAAATTCCATCGATGTTAACCGTATGACAAATTACAGCTTCCGCGTACGAATAGAATATATTAAAAATTTGTATGTAAGGTACCTTTTTGAAATGACAGAAGTTATATGTCATTTATCGGTATGAATAAATTTTAATACGAAATCCGCTTCGAAGCTGGTTCAGCCATCATTGTTTCACGGTTGCTCCGTCTGCACGGGGTTGTTGAAAATAGTGCTAACACTGCCTGACAAGGTAGCACGGTTTCGGGCAGAATAATGGAGTCGAAAACGGTCTACACGAAATGGAATCCGAAAGACAAAGCTGGTCCACTAAGCACATTATTCTTTGCGTGAGTGTCTCGATCGTTGAATAGTATATTCTTTTTTATTACTTCGCTTCTGTTTCATTTCATTCGCTCCATCGCATCGGTGACTTGCTTAACAATTTGAATGCCATAATTCCGAGAAATGGGAGAGAAAGTTCCCTAGTAGCACAAAAATATTGGATAAATATCTTTTTCAAATATTGGAAAAATATTTTTTAACCCACACTTTTTCATATGAGATAAATATTGGATCTAATTATTGTATGCATGTTTAAGAAATGTGAATTGAATATTTAGAAAATATATAAGCTAAATATTCAGAGAATATAAACTAAATATTTAAAAAATATGAAGTAAATATCACAAAAAATGTGAAATCAATATTTGAAAAATATAAATTCAATATTTAAATAACATTCAATGAAAGAGAAGAAAAAGTTGGAAAAAAATATTTTTCTCGTAACATGAAATAGATATTTTCTGCATATTTAAAAAAAAACATTTGTTACTTAATATAAAATAAATATTGTATGTACATTTGAATATTAAAAAAAGATTGAATCGCTTTTTAATATTATATGAATGCGTATACAATATTTTGTGCTACTAGGGTTGTTTGCCCACATTTATGAACGAATTTCGGCGTCATTGTATCGAGGGCAGCCGACTTTAATAAGATCTACACAATGCAAGAAGGTTGAGAGCTTAGCTTCAGTGAACCACACATTTTAAGCTTTTTACTTTAATTTCATTAAATCAATTTTTGAGAGTGTCTAACTGGCGCTCAATGTATCGAAGCGTTCGGAAAATAAAACTTGCGTACTAATGTGTGTAGTGAAACTTGTGTACTGATCACAGAAAATAAAAATTAAAGAAACGTTGACTATTTCTTCTTTCTGAATAATGTAAACATGATAAATATACAATAGTTTAGCAATACTAAAGATTCCGGAAAGTTCCTATATTTGCATATGTATTCTTGTTTGGGTACGTCTTTGTTGGTGGCGTATTACCGTAAATGTTTATTTACAATGTATTTAAAATGTAAATGTCTATTTACCCTTGTAAGCCAACGACCGTGGTCCCGTTGAAAGCACCGGTTCTCATTCGATTACCGAAGTTAAACAATGTGGAGCGTGGAACGGACTTGGATGGGTGACCGCCTGGTAAAAACCCGGGAAGTGACTCCCAGGTACTTTTCACGTGTTGTTGGCAAAGGTGGTTCGGAACCCACCTTAAAAACAGTAGGTCCCGCTGGAATTGGTTGCAATTAGGCGATAGGTGAAATTGGAAAGAGAAGGAGAGTGGTGTATGGACTTGAAACCCTGAGGGGACCAAGTATCTATTTCTTTACCTATTTACCCTTGTAATTCCTCCGTTATTCTACTTTCTATAAATAGAGACTGATATATTCCACGAAAGATTTGTTGTCTAATCGTTTACAATGTTAGGTGGTCTTGGAGATTGATGTTCAAAGGCGCCAAGACGAAATTGGAATTGCCTGATCTCTATTTTCCACCGAGAAACAATGAATCCGGGAAACTTGATAACCTATTGAATAAGTAAGCATTATCAGTGGCTTCAAATGCCCTAGTAGCACAAAAATATTAGATAGATATTTTTTTCAAATATTGGAAAAATATTTTTTAAGCCACATTTTTTCATATGAGAAAAATATTGGATTGGAATATTGTATACATGTATAATGTACAAGGACAACCATTATCTCTATATTAGGAAAAAATATTCTATTTCTACTATTAAACAAAGATTTGTTCTATAATGAGAAAGAATATATTTTTTTCATAATATGAAACAAATATTATTTGTATATTAGGAAAAAAATATTCTACTTCTAATATAATATAAAGATCCATTTAATATTTAGAAAAAAATATTTTTCTCGTAATATGAAATAGATATTTCCTGCATATTTAAAAATAAATATTTGTTACTGAATATAAAACAAATATTGTATGTATATTTGAATATTAAAAAAAGATTGAATCTCTTTTTAACATTATATGAATGTGTATACAATATTTTGTGCTACTGAGGTGATTTCTTGAAATCTTGGGTGTCACGGAAATATCGTTTAATGATTAACGAGTACAAAATTCGAAAATAAAGGGCTTGGGAGCGCGAATTGACCAAATTGAAACAAGAGGACACGGGAAGCACCGAAACGCACGAGGCAAAGTCGAAAAAAAAGAATGAGCCTTCGCTATGGTCAGCTTTGCTGCGGACGTTCCACAAAGAATTCGTGTTCGTCGGAATACTGTTATTCTTGAACTTCGTGATCATGATGCCGTCGATGGCTTACCTGCAGTCCTATATCATCGCTCACTTCGATCGCGGCAACGACAACAGGATCAGCAAAAAGGAGGCGCTGATCTACGCGGGCGCCATGTCATTGTTGGCGTTTGTAACGAGATTCATTGTACACCATGGTACACAGCTGCAATATCAAATAGGCATGAGAATGCGAATCGCGTGCTCCTCTCTTATTTATAAAAAGGTAATCGATTATCTCGTTTATCCGAAACTGTACTTCGTCCAAGTGCATTTATTCGTTGCAATTGCGAAACTCCATTTAGACTTAAAGAAGCAACCATTATCCAAGGTCAAACGATAGTTAAGAATGGCGACCGTGATAAAGAAAATTGACCTTCGTATGACCTCCACTTGTTCAATTAAATAATTGCTATGTTTGTGCTATATTGTGCTCGAATATTACAACTATAATATAAAAAATAAGATGGAAAATTGAGAAAAAAGGTTTTTTGAGTAGCCTCCCACTTTTCATTTTTCTCAATTTTCTTAATTGTGCTAAGTTGTGCTAGGTTGTGCTAAGATTGTGTTAAAGTAATACTTTAAAAAATAATAAATAAAGAAGTTATAGTGAATAATCGTTTTGAACATCTAATTAACGTTTAAGTTAGTAACAATTATCCACAAACAGCATATAATTATACATCTGTGTTGTTATAGCCTATCAGATATATAATTATTTGCTTTTTGGATGATTGTTACTTACTTAAACAGTAATTAGATGTTCAAAACGATTATTCACTATAACTTCTTCATTTATTGTTTTTTTAAAGTAATTCTTTAGCACAATCTCAGCACAACCTAGCACTACTACGTAGCACAATTAAGAAAATTGAAAAAAATGAAAAGTGGGGGGCTACTCAAAAATTCGTTTTTCAAAATTTTTCATCTTATTTGTTATATTATAGTTGTAATATTCGAGCACAATATAGCACAAACTAATTCAGCACAACTGATGAAATTATCAAGTGGGGGACTAACTTCTAGGAGGCGAGAAAATCAAGATGTCGAAATCGGATGAGACACACGGTATAATTCGGATTAGACGACGACCACTTCTTTACTTGTCAAGAGGGAACCAGTGTAATTGATAAATTCGAGGAATTTGGGATTATCCACATATTTTTAATTCCTAAAATTAATTAAGGGAAAAAAATTATTATTTGACGTCTATTAGATGCAATTAATAGAAACAATTTTTATATTGTACAAAGATCCGCAGTTTACTTACGAAGTTTCATGGTTCTCTGTTCGTCGTCTACTAAGAAACATTTCTTTCCGCAGATTTTACGGCTGAGTAAGAGCGCGTTGACGCAAACCACCTGCGGTCAGGTCGTCAACTTGCTCAGCAACGACCTCCAGCGTTTTGACCCGTTCTGCGACTTCATTAATTACGTTTGGGTATCGCCTGTTCAGGTAACTCTCGTCAGATATCTCTCACAATCAAGTTCTAAAAATCTGTTACAAAATTGATCTCGCTCTCGCCAGGCGATATTATGAGTCTTTCTGCCGTGAGGAGATAGTGAAACCCTATCAATTTGTGTCCTTCCCTGACTATCAGAGAATGGTAATTTCAAGTCTGTCGCACTGAGGTGGCCATTTATACCTTTACTGCCTTGTATTTTTCGATAGATTATGCAAGAATAGAAAAGTATTAATTTGTTTCCTACGATCACAGTTGATACTAATTTGTTCGCTGATGTGGACCATAATCGGCAAAGCGACGTTCGTCGGTATAGGAGCTCTGATCATTCTGTCGCTTCCGTTACATCTTGTCACCGTCAAGGTGATGAGCAAGCTGAGACCACAGATCTCCAGGTTGACGGACGATAGGGTACAATTGATGCAAGAGTTAATAGCGGGTATACAGGTAAACGATATGTTGCGTCGGTGGCTTCGAGACCGCAGATAACAGAGTACACATGACAATTGTTTCGGTTTCCGCAAAGGTGATCAAAATGTACGCCTGGGAGAAACCATTCTCGTACATTTTAAACGCGATCAGGAGGAAGGAGATAATGAAAATTCGGAAGAGTACGTACATATACGCCGTTTATCTGTCCAACGTGGCGTTGACCGCAAGGATCGTCCTGTTCATCACCCTCGTGTTCTGCGTGCTGACCGGATACGAGCTTCGTTCGGAAATCACGTTCACGCTAACCGCCTACTTCGAATTGCTTCAGTTGACTGTGGCTTTCTTCTTCCCTCTGGCTTTGATACAGTTATCAGAGACTCGGGTCACTATCGACAGGATACAGGTTCGTTAACTATTCATCGCTTCCAAGGGAAAGACATGAGGTGGTCGTTTTCAAATTGAACGTACTTTTACACGTTTCAACAGCTGTTGAAAGATGAAAATATGCAGTTAAATGTTACATAGCTTCAATACGTAATACAAGTATAAACTAGCAGAACTGATTTCCATGTTACGAACTACAGTCATGTCTTTTTTACATATTTAGAACTTCTTATTGCTGGACGAACAATGCCAAGGGACATCGCAGAATCAGCTAAAAACCATCCAGCAAACAAACAATAAATATGCTAACGAGTCAATCGAATTGAAAAATTGCCGTAACAATGAACAGGTGACGCGTATCGACAATACCACGCCGGTTTCCGTGACGCTGGATCAGGTGTACGCAAATTGGGTACCCAGACAGTTACCACCGACATTGTCCCATGTTTCGATGCAGATTCGATCCGGAGATTTATTCGCAATTGTTGGCTGCGTCGGTTCCGGCAAGTCCTCCATCCTAAATCTGCTTTTAAAGGAGCTACCCCTGCGGGCTGGTACAATCCAAGTGAGCAGCGGAAACGCGGAAAACGTCGACAGTAACAGACATGGTTTCATCGTCGACAAACCGAATCTGACGATATCATACGCTAGCCAGGACCCGTGGCTGTTCTCGGGAACCGTCAGGGAAAATATCCTGTTCGGGCAGCAGTACGACAACGAGAGATACGTCGCCGTAAGCTCTCTCTTTAGGTTATCAATTTTCCGCACCCCTGTTCGATTTGAATATTTCGTATTCGAGTAGAGAGCGAATCTTGTACGCTGTACCGTGTGTTACAGGTGACCAAGGCTTGTGCGTTGACCAAGGATTTCCAACAGCTTCCTCGCGGAGACATGACCAGCGTGGGCGAGAATGGATCGGCATTGTCCGGGGGTCAGAGAGCTCGAGTGAACCTAGCGAGGGCCGTCTACAAACAAGCCGACATTTATCTCCTGGACGACCCATTGAGCGCCGTCGACGCCAAAGTGGCCAAACACCTCTTCCAGAAGTGCATCCAGCAGTACCTTCGCAACAAGACGAGAGTCCTTGTGACCCATCAGCTGCAGTTCATCGAACAAACCGATTCCATCGCGGTCTTGGATCGAGTATGTCTCTTCAAGCAGTACGCATGTAGTTTTCCTCTGTCCAATATTCAACGCGACACATTGATCCTCTCTTGTTAAAGGGAATGGTAAAAATGCAAGGGTCGTACAACGACCTGTCCAAATCTTCGTCGAAATTCGTCAGCGCAATCAAAACTATTAAGATGTCGGTGGAAGCCACCAAGCAAAAAGAAACTAAGGAAGCGTTTTTGTCCCCGTTGCCATCGGATAGAAGAATCAGCCAGAGAAGCATGGCCAGAGTTTCGGTGGCATCCGTCGCCAGCAGCTGGGTATTTGGAATAGTTCTATTTAGGTTAATGTCGCGGTATCTGATGGAACTTATTCCGATATCTCTATGGTTATAGTTGTCTTACGACTACGAAGCCACAGAGCCGCAGTTGAAAGATGATAACGAGATGACCGCTACCAATAGAAACTCCGGCAACGTGTACAAGGAGTACTTCAAGTACGGTGCATCGTACGTACTGCTGACATTGTTGGTGTTTCTCCTCATCTTCTCCCAAGCAGTTGTCAGCGGCCATGATATGTGGATATCATACTGGTCAAACGCGGAGGGGACTAGAAGATCCCTTGAAACCAACACTTCCGGATCCTCGTACGATCATTTCCCACGCAACAATGCTTTTTTGGGAAGTATATTCACGCTGGACAGCTACGGCCTCCTAACGACCAAGGATAGCATATATCTTTACACGTTCGTCATACTTTTGTGCATAGTGGTCGTGGTGGGGCGAAACTTTTACTTTGTATGGGTATGTTCGAAGTCCAATCAGAACCTTCACAACACGATGTTCTCTAACGTGTTGGGAACATCGTTGTCGTTCTTTCATCGTAACCAGTCCGGTAAACAGACAATATTGATTTATTATCAGTCCTTCCGATAGAACAGAATCTGCTCGATCGGCTATTAGAAAAATGTTTGTCATTATAGGAAGGATTTTCAATCGATTTACCAAGGATGTAGGCAACGTAGACGAGATGCTACCCGCGACGATGCTGGAGGCAACTCAAGTTATGTTGGTGTTATGTGGCTGCGTCATTACCGTAATGATTTGCAATTACTGGATGATCATTGCACTCGTAATTGTAGGCGTCATGCTTTATGCCCTGTGTGCGAGAGGTACAAAACACGTAACACGCCTGAAGCAGCTGGAAAGCATAGGTGAATACCAAAAATTGTGCCGACTATGTCACTGACATCATCCGATCGCAATCCCATTTCAGCGATAAGCCCTGTGTTCGCGCACGTGAACGCTACGATCGAGGGACTGAGCACGATTAAAACCAGCGGGCCTAATGTAGCGAAACTGTTGGAAAGACAGTTCAACCAGCTGCAGGACGTTCACGGCGGTGCAAGTTACTTGCTGATAGTCGCGATGGCATCGATGAGCCTCTACGTAGACATTCTGATGTCTATCTTCTACACGTGCGTCGTGTTCTCCTTTATCCTAAACGACGACGGTAAGTTGGGTCACAGTACGCATCCATAACAATGTACTCGGCTAATCACTTTAACGGATCGACTGATTTCTGTGATAGACAATCTATGCTAAATGTAGAATAGACAGTTCTGTTTACGTTTACAGCAACATAATGTTGAAAATTCAATAATGAAATGGAACAATGCCGGTTTTCTTGAAGATGATGGTTTGCTCCGTTAGGTACTGTCCTCAGCGGTCATGTCGGCTTGTCCCTGACGCAGGCGACCATCATACTTGGTGCCATGCCGCATGGTGTAAAGCAAATCGGCCGTATGACAGCATTCATGGCATCGGTGTCCAGGTTGTTGGAGTACACCGAGTTGCCGTCCGAAGGAGACTGGCAAAGTAAGAATCCCCCGCCTCCGAGCTGGCCGCAGCGCGGTCTAGTGAGCTTACGGAACGTCAGTCTTCGATACAGTCAGGACCAGCCAGTTGTCCTCAAGGTAATTAGAGATTACTATTTGGGAATGTGATTATTCTGTTACCACTCCGGATCACGTCTTCATTCCAGGACCTGAACGTGACATTAGAGCCAGGATGGAAGGTCGGCGTGGTGGGCAGAACAGGCGCGGGAAAATCGTCGCTGATATCGGTCCTGTTCCGGCTGTTCCCCGAAGGGTTGCAGGGAAAAATTGAGATCGACGGGATAGACGCGAGCACGATAGGGCTGCACGAGCTCCGCTCCAATATATCCATCATTCCTCAGCAACCGTTCCTCTTCTCGAACAGCGTGCGGAGCAACCTGGACCCGTTTAACTCGTACGACGACGCGAAGCTGTGGGACAGCCTTCACCAAGTGGAGCTCAGTCATCTGCACCCCGATCAGATGATAGAACGCGGCGGGAGCAACCTGAGCATCGGCCAGAAACAACTAATATGTCTAGCCAGGGCGATCTTAAGGAACAATCGCATTCTCGTGTTGGACGAGGCCACCGCCAACATTGACAATCAGTAATCTCGTTTTTGCTCGAACCGAAGTGTGACTATAGTAGCGTATCTTTTCACGAGAACTTTGCTCTGTTTCAGAACCGACGCATTGATCCAGCAAACGATTCGAACCAGGTTCGCCGACTGCACGGTCATCACCGTCGCCCACCGGCTCAACACCATCATCGATTGCGACAGAATAATTGTGATGGACGCTGGAAGCATCGAGGTACGGTTCAGTTTCAAAGCATTATATTCTACATTGTAGCATTGAAATGGCGAGGAACGCGACTGACTCACGAACGGTTTGCGAAAACAGGAATTCGGCAGCCCTCACGAGCTCCTACGCGACAATCCGAATGGGGTCTTTTCGCAAATGGTGGACAACACGGGGCCAGCTATGGCGCGAACGCTGCGACAACAGGCGGAAATGGCTGCCACGAAAAACATCCAGGAAGGAAACGTGTGTCTACAAAATACAAAATTATAGCCATAACTATACCATAGCATGAATCCTAGCTGAAATAATATAGATTCCATTTTTCATCTAATTGTTCAAGCATTGATCTTCTTTTACATATAATAAGATTAATATATAAGGTTGTATTTACTTGCTTAAGGAAGACATTTATCCCTTTATCGGATCTACTCTAAACATCCCTTTCAGGCACGCCGGAAACCGCGTGTTTTCGATTGCGTATGTGAACGAATACGAAGACGTTAATGTAAATTAGCTCCGTGTGATATCTGTCTTGTCTAAACGGAGTTAAACAGTTAATAAGTGAAATAGACTGCTATTGTAGTTAAATTTAGCGGTGACGTTCATAATCTTTAATCAAAATTTACCCAGGTCCGACCATTCGAGGATTGAACTGAAACAATAGTCATAATGTATAATATCGTATAAGAAGAGTCTACGAATTCATAAGAAATAGATACGAGAAATATCTCTTTATCATGTTGAACGTTACCTCGTTTCGCAAACCACTCGTTCTGATCTCTTCTAAAACAGTCTCTTGTGAAATGCACAACAATCCACGGTGTAACTATGAACGAAACTGAACATAATAAAACAAAGATAATTACTACAGAGAGAACAGACATTCGAATTTGTCGTATTTATTTAAATATGAAAGTACCTATACAAGTGTAACTTTCAAATGGAAAGCGATGTAACCGTTTTCCTCCGGTGTTAAAAAATAACAGTATTGTAATCGTATTTAGAATTTTCGATTTTGCCAACGATGTTTATTTCGTGCGATTAAATGCTACATCCGAACCGAACTACCGATCGACGACGACCGATTTATCGACTGGCAAACAATTATAACCGCGGAACAGAGAATGCGTGAGTTGTTCTTGTTTCGTCGAAAGTATACAGTACGCGTACACGCAAGCGTCAACATAGTAAATACACTTTGCATACACTTGTATACTATTATACGAATAATCGTTAATGGAAAGAATCCGGTCGATTCGTTGGAAGAAAAGAAGACACTTCGAAGAAAGTAGAATCGTAAAATTATTATTCTTTCTATGTCTGTCTCTTTGGCATCTATTACTACAAACGAGCAATTATCGGTAATCCTCTTGACCTTGAAACGAGATTATTGGGGATCTTAGATCACACTTACAGCATAAAAGGCATTAAGTTTTCTATGACGCGTTCGAGGAGCGACAATTCTCCTCCACCACCGAGACGCGTCGATCAATCGATTCCCGTGTTCTAAAACTTTGAAACGAGTACTGTTCACGTTCCGTGTAATAAATGTTGAATACGCATACGTTCTATGTATAATTGTGTAAGTGTAATAATATTTAAATCCTCTCCCCTCCTCCATCCCTCTCTCTCTCGCTCGAGTCGTTACGTTCGGTAAATTCGTTACTAAAGTAGATCATCCTAGTAAGTATACGTTGCTCTTCGTAAAATTGTATCTCTGAACCGTTCTCTCGACACTCGAGGAAAAAAGAATCGTCCTCGTCCGATTAGAATATATCCGAGGACCACGGTCCCCGTGAAATTCTCTATCAAAACTTTTCTAATACTCGCTAATTGTAAGTATTGAGCCACACGGTCTGCGTGAATCGACAGCATTCCCGTATCCATATATCCCGAGCGTAAAGATTAAAGTAACACAGCCATTCTGAAACCGAAAACACCTGGCGTTATTAATACGCAACAACAAAACAGACCGGATCACGAAATCATAAAATATCAAAATCTGACAACGCGACTCGCGCGATCGTCTTCGATACCTCGCATGTCTTCAACCTTCAAGTAGACATTCGAAACGGACGTGAAAATGCAACAAATCAGTCGATATCTTTCGCATTCGCTTTTACCGAATTAATAAGATAAAATCAATATCGATTCACGGTAGATTGAGGACTTTACGCATTTGTTTGAATTAGTTTGGAGCAATTTGAATAGTCCGGTATAGTCCATTTGAGGGGTAAAGATAGGAAAGAAATGTTAATGCAATCGAGTCGAAAAATTATTGAAATCACTCGCTCGAAAAAACATTACATACATTTCATTCACGTACCCTAAGCATCATTTGCACGAACGTATGCTCCGGGTATGAAATAAATTTCAAGTTGAAATGAGAATGAAGTTGCAATTTATCATTAGACAAATATTATAGTCGAAACAAAAAACAAACAAAAGTTTGTTCTCTGCATTAGAGATTCTACTATGTTTCGAGGAGACCAAGAATCCGATGGAGCTGTTTTAAAGAATTTTGGAAGACGAAAACCTTTCTAAATGCATAAAATCCACAATCTAGCAGTTATCTGGTTGTCAAAACATTCGATTCTCTGCGAGGAGCCGAGCGTTTTTCTTGGCGCATCACGCGACGCGCAAGATGTCCTAAATGTCTTGTATACTTTCTAAAAACTAATTATACAATATATCGTGATGTAAACTTTTCATCAAGTAGCACTTATTACAATACATATTGTTGTCTTCCTTTCGCTTAATCACTGCTTCTTGTAATTTTACTTTCAGTCCTTACAGTGGTACTTAACGTGTAACTCCTTAAACTGCGTGATTCGCGTACAGCAAATATGATTGATCGATGATCCAATTAAAAACTATGTTTGATTTATTCGTTCAGATTGCAGTTCGTGAATCGAAATATCGGCTTAAAATATTCAATGACGATGAATCGATCTTGTTTCTTTTTTCTTTTACGTACGAATCACCTAGTCTCGAACTACCTAGTAGGCGAATGTATCCATTTCCGCTTAAGTAATACGTGTTAGTCGTTTTTTTTCGTGTAACAGGTAATTATATTCGAATAACAACATTCTAAAGTTACCGAGTGTTTTATAGTTGTAAATTACGTCGCTATATTCCATATTTCTTTCTGTCGCAGCTAAGTAGACTCTAATCGTTTAAGTGCAACTATAAACTATAGTACTAAATATTGTATAACAGCGATTTTATGAGTAACTTCTTTTAGAATATCCGCGGAAGTGTGTCCTCTAAACGTTGCTAGTTCTACGATTTTAAATAGATCGTCTGATTCTCAATTTCCTTTGGTTAGTAAGAATATAATTATACTTTGCTACTATTTTCTTTTTCCATCTTTATACCTTTTTATAATAGATATATCTATGTATATATTTGTATATATCGTTGCGAACCAAAGAAATTTGTTCGTGAACAAAAGGACGAGTACGCGATGAAAAATATTCTATATAAAAGATGTGATCGGCCTCGGAATAGAATTGAACACTTTTCAGAGTAGAAGAAACGAAGAGCTGAGGAAACACTGTTATATAATATTGTACCATATAAATCTCATCTAATTACTTTTTTTTTGTTCTTTCTTTCAGCTTTATGAGAATTTCTTGTGCGCTGGAACTTCACCTACAATTGTTCCCTTAATGGTATATATTTACGTATAGCTCGACAAAAATAGTTTAGCAGGTAAATTCCGTGTACCTGTTCGATGGAAACCGTGCATCCAACCTGCCAAGTTATTATCGTCGACCCTGCAGCCACCTCCAACCCGTTCTACAAATCAAACGTGATGCGAGCTCTCGTTGTCGATACTTATCGTAATCCTCCTGTCTTGCGAGTCCGGCAAGCCTTCAAGTTAAACAACGATACGGAAGTTCGTTAAAAGTACAGCTCAGCGATGAAGAAAGTCGAAAATATTTCTAAACAGTACGGGACAAACGTTAACGTTAAACATGTAATACGTCGAAACGAATCTTTGGTTTATCGTTGAGAGCAAAAACGTATTTATGTTAAAGATAAAAATCGAGAACATCCTTAAACAACAGTATAAGACAGTTTCACATTCACCGCTCTCACTCCCTCTCTCGTTTCCTATTGTTCGTTTCCATTGTTGCTAAAAATTGTACAACTGCTAATCGAACTTAAAATATCTTTTTGGCAGTTACAACGTTCTTTGAGCAATGTGTGTGATATTTTATTAAATTATTCATGTATTTCTGTGTACGTACTTTAATATTATTTGCACTTATCTTCGCATCCGCTACGTCGACGCAACTTAAATCGCCTACCCTCCATGGAACTGAACTGTATCGTTCACGTCAACGCATAACAACGCAACGATAATTAAAACTAAAGTCAACCGTAACCACGTCAGCTGCATACATTAGAACGATTCAACGTAATGGAACTAACAGGGTGTTTCACCTGAAATATGTCGTGGAATCATGTTCTCCAGCTACAATGGTACGAGAGTGATGTATCCACACATGCGCGCACCTTTTTCCGTTGCATGCTACATCTAGTACCATCGCAACTAAAGAAAAGGGCTGGCCTGTTTCAAGCGAAACACGTTCTACCCCTAACCGTTATCTTGTGTCCCTCGCTATTGCACTTCTAATCAACAAGAACTTTTAATAAAACGTGCTGTTCAATAGCCAGGGATAACCGAAAAAGTCTCCACTTACCATCGACTAGAAAAAGAAGGTACTCGAAAGGATGAATCATGATTGAAAAACGTGGAACAGTGGTAAGTTAATGGACGGTGAAGCATAGAGAAATATTGCTAAACGGTTGTTTCCCGGTCAACGTGGATGTACTCCACGAAACCGGGTTGCTGTTGTCAGGAGGCTGCTCCGAGCAGCGTTTCCTCTGTTGGTGCGCGTCTCGGTCTATTGCTTTTCTTTGTACCCTTGTAATGAAGTCCTTTGTTGCGTGTTTTCGACCTGCAACAGAAAAACTGTGCTTTACGATTTTTATCCTACCGCTAGTTACGGACCTCAATAATCCACGGGACGACAGACACTTTTGACAGCGAAATAAGGACCGTTCACCTTTTTTTTAATTTGGGGGAAATCCCTTACGGATAACCATCATAACCATTACTGCGGGCACCCATGATCACCGTTGTATTCAACTGGCCCCCCGCTGTCTTTATACCTAGACCTCCATTTAAACTGCAACCCCCCTTAATTACACTGTCAAATTTAAACTTTTTTATGTTTTCATATAACTATTGGCTGGATCTTATAGTTTTTTGCGCTGATTCCGAATCTGGCCTTCATTTTTTCCCTACACGCACAGTTTTTGAAAAACATTTTGGTTTTGTGGTTCGGTAAAAACGTCGACGTTCGCAACTTAGGGTGGTTTCTCAAGAAAAAAGTCTGCTCTATCGCGTGATGCAGTTCAATTTTCCGCTGGACCCTTATTTTTTCTGATACATTAAAAAATATCAGCAAAAAACGGTACAAAAGTGCCTCTCCGTATTTAATGATTGTTTAAACATGTTTAAACAATCATAATGTATTACTAGTGCACATAACTGGATTCGGGAAAGTCTACAGAATTTTCCGATGTAAAGAACAATACAATATCTTGTATAATAACATCACAATAATTATTTAGAGTTGAAAAATAGGGTTTTCTTTCGAAGTCATGTTTTTTTAAAAACTGTGCGTCTAGGAAAAAATTACGGCCAGATTTGGATTCAGTGCAAAAGACTAAGATCCACCCAACAGTTATATGAAATCATTTTTACTGTTGGACAGTGTTACTGGACAAGCAGCCGACGGCTAGGCTTACTTCCCCGTGGAAAGGACCGCTCACCTGCTGATGAGTACAGCGAAGAAACACGCAAAGGCAGCGATAATTCCCGCGACACCGGCCAGCACCAGCCACATTTCCGATGGAAGCAATCCGAGGAGTTTCGCGCCGTTGCCGCAATTGGATTCGTCGTGCCCGGACGGGCAATGAGCTCGTCCATCGCACCAGAGGCTCGCGGCGATGCAGGCGCTCAGCTCGGGGCATTTGTGAGGGCAATCCCCGTGCGATGAAGTTTCGTTCTCAATTCCTCTCTCGGGTAAACGGAGTTGTCTACGCAATGCCGCTCTGCTCTTCGATATCTCGAGCCACGAGGCTGCGGCCTGACCAGGCTCCCTGGCAACGAAGTCCAAGAGAAGCGCAGGTGGCCGCGGCGGCCCAGGCCATTTGCCCTCACCGGTCCCACCGAGCCATTCCTCCGAGAACACGTGAACCGTAAACTCTCTTGCCCCTGGCTCAGCAGGGCACACCACTTTCAACAGTTTCGGCGGCCATCCGGAATAGAGGAGTATCCGGTTGGTGGTCGGACACTTTGTCTGCTCATTTAGTTCCGATGGTGGCGGTGGCTCCAGAGGAAGGAACCAGCCCCAGGTTAACACAAAGAGCGACCTGTTCTCGCGTGCCTCCACCAGCCAAGGTAGTCCCTCACAGTAGATGTCCGGTCTCGACAGCGGTGGTGACACGAACCTCAACTCGCCCCCTTGAAAAGCATAGAGGGACTCGGTAAAAATTAGATATCGCGGTTTTGAACGTGTACTAAAAAAACCTTTTAAACCCACGCTTATAATAAAATTAATAAAGAAAAAAATCATTTTCTTCTTTTTAGTGCATTTTAATATAAGCGTGGGTATTAAAAGTGGAGCGCTAAACTATATTAACGTAATGTTCGTGGGCTGAGATGGCTGACGGGGTTTAAAAAAAAAAATTTAATATTGCATTGTCATCTAGTTCTGAGCTACGTTTAAAGTTTCGTCTCTAGCTCATTGGAAAATTAAAATTTAAAATTCGATTACAAGATTTGATACAAACAACACGACAAGCTAATATAAGCGTGGTAATAAATACACGTGAAATAAGGATCTCTAGTAAAAAATGTCCAGTTCGCATATCGTTGGACGATTGAATAAAGACTGCAAGAAACCTAATTCACCTTCTCCGCGAACTCTCTGCTTCCTGGGACACTCGGGTGCCCGGATCAGCTCGAAGCTGGCGTAGAAGAAAAGCGTGTCGAAGTCCTCGTGCGGCGCCTGCTGGTCAACCAGGAACGAGATCTCCAGAGCTCTGCTCGAGGAGATGTGCGTCAGAGGCAAGTGCGACGTGTTGTCGCACAGACAGGCTCTGGGCAGTCGAATATCCCGCCAGGGTGCTTCATACAAGACTATCCGAGCTTCTCTGGAGCCCACCTCCTGAACGCAACGCGGTCGACCGGTATGAGGGTCTGGCTCGCTCGTACAAACCGTCGACTCGCCGAGGCTGACGTTGTGCAACGTTAACCGCACCCTCTCGTCCGTGCCCGCCTCGATCCGGTACCGACAGTCCAACTTCGAGGACCCGCCCCTTCCGAACAACCGGACGTCCCGCGGAGACATCACCTCCCCGCTTCGAACTTTGCGCCAAACCCGGCTGCAGACCCCGTCTCCCCAGGGCTCGCCGACTTGGAGGGTCGATATAAATTCATACTGTGCCTGCAGAATAGAATTGTTCGTGTACACGCTGCTTCGATCGGCTACTTGTAAAGACGAAATTTTCAGGACAACAAGAAGGTTAATAGTGCAATCGGCGATATAAACCAGTAGAGAAAAGCAAAAATTGATGTATCAGCTGCTTACATTAAAATTAACCGTGTGAAGGGCAGTGCCCAACTGTGTCTCCATGCGCAGCGTCAGGGAAGGTGCCACCGTCATGTAGCTCTCTTCCGTAGTGCACGGCCGTGTACTTCTGGTGACGTTTCTCAAAGCTGCGTGGGCGCACAACTTAGGCGTGTCGTCGCAAAGCGTAGCCACTGGGAAACCGGTGTTCGGAGTCCCATCCCAGAAGATCAGTTTGACAGCGCAGGGTACGTCCGACTGGGAGCTGGCGTTATTCTCCACGCTGCCTGTTAGATCTCTCTGAGAGTAAGACGAAAAATAGATCCATACTCTGTCTCCAACGGCCCCTTTGATGTTCCATGTACAGCTAGAGTTTGGTGGCAGTGCGTGGAGCGGTGCTCGCAGTATACCGCTCCGTTTGCTAGTCCCGTTTACAAAAAAGTGGCAGCCTTGAGGACCCCTAGCGTAATCGAGTCCGTCGGAGTCGACGTACACTACTTGGATTTCGAGCTCGAGCCGCAGAGCGGCAGCGCCCAGAGGAATGGCTATCGGGGAGCTGCGAAACTCCACTTGCATCGACGGACCCCTGGCAGTTATTCTAGGCAACACTCCCCCGCAATAGATCAACAAGATCGGATCTTCTGGTCGAACACCGTCGTGGAAGATGAGGCGGTCCTTCTCCGGAGGACAATCCTGCCATACGCTTAAAGAATTATTGGCTGTTGTGACACCGACCGGCCCGACCGCCGTCGATTTCACGGAGATCATGGCATGCTTGCACGTAGGCACTTCCTTCTGCCTTATGGTGATCAAGCAGCTCGCGTTCCTCGGGTACTCGCCGGGATAATTCGGGCTCTGCAGCCTACACTGCTTCAAATGGCATTCGTAAAAATTTCTAGAACAGTACGTGCCCGGCACTGGGGATCCTCTTTCAATTGGAAGATCTGGTTTTCCTAATCTAGCGACAGCTTCGTTGCGTGCTACGAATCTATACCGCAACTGGAACTCGAACGGCACGCTAGGAGGCGCGTGAAACAATCGTATGGATGCTGTTACGGTGCTCGTCTCGCTGTAATAAGATGCCTGTCCCTCTCCCACTCCGCACCAAGATCCACCGGTAAAGTGTCTACCCAGTTCTGCTAACTGCAACGAACCCTCCGGGCAACTTGCTACGAAGCTATCCGTGTTTGGATCTACTCTACCCACGCTGAACGCGTCCCAGAGAAGTTGCACTAATTCCCCGTACCCCTGTCCAGCAGCGGTAAACGTCAAGTGACAAAGAAATGGTAAACGTCCCATCGACGGTCTTCGAAGATCTAACTTGTACGTGCGTCCTTCTCGACCATGATAGGTACGATTGCAGGGTGTACACATCGGTGGCTCGTCACTGTTGTCTCCGCAGTCGTCCTGGCCATTGCAGTAAGCGTCTATTGGTACGCAATGTCGATCACCGCAAGTCAACTCAGCCAGACCGCAATCGCCACCTGCCACATAGTCGAAGCAACCGAACAGAAGCACCAACAGAACCAGAGCAGTTACCCGAATTCGCTTGTAGCCACCTCCAGCATCAGCTACCTCCTAAAACAAAAAACATATCCGTTAGTTGAATAAACTATTTTAAAAAACAAAACATGATCATTCGTACCTGCCAATAAAGTGGATGATAAAAAAAAAAATGCATGCAGCAACAAAAAACCAGAAGCAATCAAGTAAATATACATGCGGGTGTGTAAACATTGACCGCCAAGGTGCTTGAAATGTCAACCTACTTCATCGCTATTTCGTTCCGTCTATTATTTACGTTTACACGAAGGAGAAACACTCTCGACATAATGGACATGTTTTCATTGCAATTGACTCGTCCTCACTGTGTGCGAACAGAAATTTTGAAAAGTTCAAAAGCAAACAGAAATGTAATTGCGCGCATACACAACTCTCGCTCTCGACTTGTTTGCTCGACATGGCACTCGCCGAGATTAGATTGACCCTAGCTAAAAAAATAAATGAAAAAATACTTGTCTCGAAAATCGAGTACGGATTTTCGTTTCCATTGTCCCGACGAAGACACTACCGGCATATATAACGTACTTGTGTACATATTCAACGACCAGGTTACACCGAGCAACAATGAATAAAAAAACGAGAAAAATAAAAGCTATTGTACTTTATCCGAAACACGTGAACATAGCGCGATAACGTCTACCCTGTAAACGTCACAATATACCGGGGAAATGAAACTGCTACGAGGTCAATGCGATTTCGTTACCCGGACTCGGTCGAATGTATGTATGTCAAAAGCGCACGGAATCTTTAAACCCACACGCAAACACGAAGGCTTCCAACGGAGATGTAACAATAGGATTTACCATAATCGTCTGTCATTGAATCGAACATCACAATAGCAAGCCCGAGGACGTAGATGGAATCGATGACATTCACAGAATACCAGCGACTTTGCTCTCAAGGGATGGTGATTTAAAATGTGGCTCGTCGAGATGACGTCTGCTGGCGACCGATACAGTCAACATGATTACGATTAGCGAATGATACCGGTAATCAACACCACCCCCGGCGAGACCGCGACGGACCCTGGATGAACAACATATTGTCGATAATCGTGCTGCTCCCGGAGATGTAGGTTGCAACGATTGGGAAACCGAAAACCGGAGCGGTGCAACCGAGTGTCGAAGACCGATGCAACGGCAACGGGACTGAAAGTCCAGTGACCGAACGAACGGCACGCAACTCCACACCGTCGAGAGGTTAATGCGCAACTGCACGGTAAAAGAGAAAACCCCGGAGGGCTGGTTCGCTGCAGGGCATGTTCTGGGGTAAGGGTGATGGAACGAAACGGGGCTGAGCTCAGAGCCTGGCGCCTCAATGCATCGATCGACGTTCGGTCCTACCTACTCCCTCTCTCTCTCATCACCCTCTTCATCCCTCCATTCCTCTTACCCTTACTCTCACCGTTTCAACGCCCTAAACCGTGCTACGTATGCCGCAGTGACGTAACTACCGATCGCAACACCCAAAACCCCTTGTCGGCAGACCCAACCAATTCGCGACTCGTGTTCTCATCAACAGACGTTGTATGCCAATCTTCGTTGTATTTATTAAATTAAATCAGTCGTCTGAACCCCAACCCTTGACTCCTCATAGTTAATATCGAAAACTTTCCTCTGATGATTTGCAGTAACTTTATAATTTTTCCATATTCACTTCCTACAGCTCGTCGAGTACATTCAAATACTTGGATCTTTTTAATCGAGTCAGTAGTTTTCGTTTTAAAAATCCTGTTTAAAACGAATAATATGAATTATCACGAACTGATACAATAATAATTATTATTAAAATCATTTAAATGATTTTCTTTCCGATATGATAAATGTATACCTTGAACCGCGATCGAGATTCGATACGTATTCGAGATTAATTAATTTATTAAAAGAAACAACTGAAGGTGTTGATCTATACTGGCAGGGTGAAAATGATCTATCTCAGTTGGTGTAACGATTATTCAGCACGCAAATGTATTTCGGTAGGAATATATTCTGCGAATCGATTCATTTGCAAATGAACGTACATGTATGTTGGTGAAAACCTCGATAAATTCTTGCGTTAATTACGACGTGCTGCCCGAGGTGCAACTCGGTCTGTGCAAATAATTATTCGGATACGTACTGCGGCTAGTTCTAATGCTGACGAAAGTTTAAATAGAACTGGCCTGTAATTTTTCTTTCATTGACACGGTGAAGCGTTTAAAGCCTCTCGTACCCCAGTTATACGTCTGAAGGTTAAACGAGGGTAATAACGTTGCATTATACCCTCGATACGCTTCGATGGGCGGATTAACCGCACTTCGGAGCTTCACGAGAAAAAATGCGAGTCACAACGGCGGCTGACCGCTATAGGGGATGAATTGTAGGTCAAAAGAGATGCACATAAGCCGAGACGGTAACAGGGGGAGAGAAGAAAAAAGAGATCATGAAATTCGAGCAAAACATGAGAGATGCAACACGTCGGAGGCTTTTCGTGTACATCGGATTGTCGATTTCTTTGCGATATTATACATGAAATCGTTGTTTCTGTAACTAACAATTGCTAACACCGACGCGTTCATCTATACGTAAATGGCTTAGTTGTTTTTGCATTTGTAACACGACGTTTTGTCATTAAATGATAGTCCTTCATTTTTAGTCGTTTTTACGAAAGTTTTAATTTATTTGTGGTTTGAAGCCGCTAACGTGTACAATGATATAAAAACGAAATTAAACGTGCGAATACAGAGGTATGTGAAACGTAAACACGCAACCTTCAGACTGTCTTTGTAGATAGTTAACAATTGTTTATCAACCTCATTTTTAGCTCGGCAATTTATAATCGGCGTGTACAGCTCGCTTTACGGGCGTTATATTTATAATGTTAAAATAGGTCGATAAAGCATTTTCTATTTTTTTCTTTACTGTAAAAGTACAGTTTGTCTATAGTTTTTTTTTTATTAATGTACTCCAAGTAATCTCTGGCGAAGTTAAATAACGGCGAGAAAGATGAAATTAACCAGAGCATAATTAGCTGACATTCCACGTGGAAGTAATTAAGCTTTTTGTCGTACATTTAAGAAATGTGTGTATTTAACAGTATTGCACCGCACTGCAGGTTTGTCGGAATGCGGGACACACAATCAATGAAACGGCTACAAAGAAAATTCAAAGCAACTGTGCGCGACAGAATAATACTAGTTCTTCACGAATGCACGAAATCGGGGTTCGTCCTACGCTACTAAAGATCCGATGTAAAAATTTACACATTTTCGACGATTAAAAATATATTTCCTTATCATTAACGAACGTTCCTTTTGTGTTCTTAAATTAAATTTTTTCCCTACAATCACATTCAAAACTAACCTTTAATTAATTACATACGACTTGCGATTATTCTATACCTATCTTCTCTTTAACCCTTGTACGTCGAAAGTATTTGTATTAATTCCTCATCGATTAACGCTTGCCTATTTTGTCGTACAAAATAAAGAAACGAATAGAAAGATGTCGAATAGACGGAAACGGAATGCAAACAAATAGAATATACTTTGTGAATGAACTGACACGATGAATACATCGTTTTGAGATCCTTAAAATGCATAACGCGTACGGATGTCTTCGAGTTTCTTCGAGACTTCCGACGGCGTTCGTTCGAGATCGCCGGATATACTCTTTTGTTTCGCCGGTTCGATCGAGTTGAACTGTTCGCAGAGGTCTCCGTCGATTACGTTTTTTACAGGGTAATAGTACGACCTAAAGGACAAATGATCCCTTCCGCATAGGGGCGGATGTTCAGAGCGCATATGCATCTCTAAATGTTGGAAGAAATCGTGGTCCTCGTGACTCGTAAACGGTACGAGAACGCCAACCGTTCCGCTCAACGTCGTGTACACTAAACTTTCCGATCCGCCGGGAATCAGAGTGGCCTTTTGCAAAGACATAACTGTTTCACCGACATGGAAGCAAGCGACGGTGTCCGCTTTCTGACTGGCACCGTTCAACAGACCTCTGTCCCACAAAGCTTTATTCCCAGTAGGGTCTTCGTCCACGTCATCGTTAATTCCGCTTGCCAAACGTATCTATAAAGACATTAAATCATCTTACCGAGTTGTTCAACTTATAACAAAGGCTATATAGGCCGGATAAATTTTTTTTTCTGATAGTATAATGAAAGATCAATTTGGTTTGAAGAATGAAAAAGAATACTCACGACAGCGATGTTCCCAAATTTGTCTGCAGTGGCAACGGTGTCGTAATCTAGCACGCATGTCGTCGTAATCCACCTCGGATGCGTATCGTCCGCGAAGACAATCAACTGATTCTCCTGTCGTTTGTATCTCACCGCGTAAACCGATTCTTGAACATCGCTCACATATATTCGTTGACCGATCGCGTTGATCGAAACAACAGCATTCGGAATATGCTTGTTCTCGCATTTGCGCAGCAACTTTTTCTTGCCCATGTCGTACAGTCGCAACATTCTGCCGACACCGACTAGCACGCGTCCTTGGTAAGGACATATAGCCAACGGCACCTCGTCTAAGTTAGTTTTGTGAACCATTTCGAGGCTGGTGCATTCGAGGTTCACCCTAGACAAAAAAACATATTATAACGATATATCCCTTTTCAAATTCATACAATATCTTATGTTATCTAAGTTTGTTATCAGTACTGCAGGAATATCATCATAGGATACAGTGATCGTGTAATTTTGTCATCATATAAATATACGAATTTCGAAGATGTTATGAAAGTGCTCGAACATCAGACTTACTTGTAAGTGTACAGGAATCCTCCACTGCTGACTCTGGGATTCAACTGGAACTCTTTAGCGACGCCAACGATGAGAAATAGTTGATCGCCTTGGTTAGCGAATTTCACAAGACTCAGGCTGCAATGTAAATGTATAAATTAATCACTTTATTCTTTCCCTTAGCTGCAAGAAATTAACGTTACACGAATATCAAGCACTCACCATAGGGCAGCCAAATTTTGCTCGAGCCTATGAATCTCGAAAGTCTGTCCCGTCGTGGGCGCTATTATTCTGATCAAGGATGCCCATAAACCTGGGCCAGCTCTCGGCGCACCAAATATAGCTTCATTAGGTTCTTCAGATAAGAAAGCCTCCGCAAGTTCTCTCGCTACAGCTGCCTCTTCCGCGCCTGCAGCCTCCTGCATCTCTTCCGCCATTTGTAATCTCCTTTGCTGTTTCGTTTCCTCCGTATACGCGTTGTGCTCGGTCTCGATGATTATCAAATGCGCGGAGTCCGGGTGGATGGCGAATTTCCTTGGAGTGTACTCCAGAGGGAAACTGATCTGATTGAACACGGCGCCTAATTTTTCGAGGGCAAGGATTCGCAATGTGTTCGTCGAAATCGCAACTATTCCTTCGGGACATTGCTCGGAACTAAAACCTGACGCAAATTCCAAGCTCTCGTAAGAAAGCGGCGTCAAATGGAATCGGTTCTGGTAATAGTAGCTCAGCCACGATCTGCTGCTCATCGCGAGCACAGCCTGGTTCCCCTGCATTTTTATCCTAAATAGCTTCACAGGCCGAGATCCCAGATAACGTGTACGCGTGTCAGCGAGATCACCGGAAATGGGATCTAATACTGTTCTTAATAATACACCGTTTTGCAAACCTAAAGATAATGCAGACGTACATTATATACTGCTTTTGCTTTGAATAAAACACTCTGTAGACAGAGTTGTATGCAGGGTTGTACACCTAAAGGGATATTTAGGCGGACAACTCTAGCATACAACGTAGGTAGTTTTTGCAGGTTTAGTTTACCTATGTTTAAGTATAAGCTAGATTGTTGGGGTGACAAGTCTTCGGAACTGTTAGCGTCTTTCGCACCCATTTCAACGATACATAAACTTTCTGCAGCCGCAGGCAGGGCTTGCATGCTTCTGGGTGCTAAACAATCCGATGGATCCAACGAAATGATTCTGACTGTGTTGTCCTGAAGACCAACGGCCAAAAACCATGACCTTTGCTCTCCGATCGCCACGTTACCGAGAGCCATGCACATCACTTCCGACGGCATTTTCTTCCGTTCCGTGTATTCGTTCAATTGTCCGGTCTAGAAAGTACGAAACGATCGGCGTTAATCGAAGTTTCGAACGTAGCAGATGAAATGTTCACTTCTCATCCATTTCGAGGCTCGGTAACGAGTTAGCTACGCGTGAGATGAAAAAGTGATATATTTTGTGCATCTTTTACATCCCTAAGAACATGTGTTCGCAGAGAGAACAATCGATGCAACGCGTAAACGTAAGATAAAGTGTGAAAATGTAGTGACAACGTAATGGAAGAGTTCACATACGGGATCCATTTCGAAGTACACCAGTTCTCCACCGGTCAACGCGATGACAACTTGACGCTGATTCACCGCGCATTTGACTATGGTCTTTTTGCCAGGCGCCTTCCACTCGTTGACACGCTTGTCAGCGCGGATATGGCGTATTCCATCTGGATATACCTAAAATGAAGTAGAGAATTACTTTCGTATTTGCATGAGAAATAATTTCTCTTTCATTGCAAAGCGAAGTGTCGAGCTCTAAATACCAGAACTATTTAGATAGAAGCTAAACATTCAACGATGCGACGAACTCGTTATTTTAGCACCAGTTTTTGCGACCGTCACGTGGTAGACCAGGTGCCGGAGATACCTAAGTGCAGCGACGCAGGTAAAGCGCGTAGAAGAATCGAATAATTTTACCTGGACCAACGCGTCCTCGCCCAAAGCGGAGCAGCTCAGCGTGGGTGTTGTACCAAGAAAACCAGAATCGGTCACTTCTTCGACAGTTTCTCCGATACTAAGTACAAGAGTTGCATTCACGAAGGACACTATGATGTAAGCATCATACTCTTCTGTAATCAAAATTATAAAGCTCACTCTGAGATATCGAAGTAAAATAAAACATAGACGAGAAATAGAGATAAAATAGAGATTATCTTCGTGGCAGTCGAGCGCACGCACACTGTCATCCTATACACAAAGAGTAGACGAACCTTTGGTGCAAAATCAATGCTCTTTATCCCCCAGCAAAATCGAGTGTTCTTACCTTTTAGTCACTCTGTGTTCTGTAGTTCAACCAATAGCATGCTGGTAGCCTGAAAGAGAGAACTGGTGTTTGATAAGAGTGTATCAAGCCACCAGATTCATCAATATCATTTACACAAACTAATTTATTTCTCTTTAGAATTAATCGCAATTCAAAATAACTATAGAGTTCCTATCGCGTATTTATATCAAGTATTTTCCAGGAATTTCTAATGTTGGTACGTTTCAATTATTAGAAAAGTGAAGAGAACGATGTACACGTGTACTTAAAATGAAACAGACCAACTATAATATACTCTAATATTAAGTCGAACAATATGTACGTATAGATATATAATGGGTGCAACTGTGATATTAGAATTAACAAGTATCTTCGTGTATCTTCATGTAGAAAAAAAATTTAACATTTGTTCGAAACTGTTGGTTAATCGTATGGTAATAAAAACATGCAAACAACTACTGGGTAAGACGTTTACGAACTAACCATCGATTCTCCTTTTAACAGTCCACACAGCGTTTGGATTACCAGGCAGTTCACTGACTGCCATTTCAGAAACTTCCAAACCATGTCGCAATACACGCAGCGTTGAACGCGGCCCTCTGCCACACGTTATGTACAATTGAGGAGTATCTTCGTTCGCCAGATCAGCCACCTGCAACAAGTCATTAACTCTGTAAATACAAATTCTACGCTTTACGTTTGCTCTGGTTCGTTTATATTGTGTATCTGTTATTCTTAGGTTCAACTTCAGTTTGCAATAACAAATAGAAGGCGACTAAGAATGTTTTACTATTGCACCTTTTCACAGAAGAACAGATCATTAAATATCAGCTTTCTACTTGAAGGTGCATGGACAATTCGTTCACGTAAAACAATTTAATTCTGTTAAGGGACCACATTTACCTGGCACGCCATTATTGGCGACAAGCTGTCCATCTCGTCCACCAACACCAAATTTCTAAGCGGTCTTGGCGCGAAAAAGAAGGTATCACCTTCTTCAAGAGGCATAGCAGAACTGAACTCTGGCTCGTCGTCGTCGTCTCCTAAATGTGCAATTTGATACAGGTAACTGAAAAGAAACGTGAACTGCTTACTATGCGATTCAAGTACCACGTTTATTTGTGTACACGTGAAATAAGGATTTCTAGTTGCAACGTGAAGATTTTTGTAACTATGCACTTACTGGTTTCCAAACTCCGACGCAACGAATAAGAATCCTGTTTTCAAAACGCACATGCTTGCCGCAACAGGTACTGTATCGAAATATTTTAGTTTGATTTCAGTCACCATGTCTTCGTCCGTTTCAAGGGTAATCTTGAAGATGTCCCCTTGCTCGGTTTGAGCCAAAAAGAAGAACATGCTCTTTGTTTTATGAGTAGCTGAACAAACAAATATCATGCCCCTCTCAGGGTCATCTAGATCATTCCGCCGCCTAGGGATAGGGCAACGAATATCATGTTGATCTCCCAAGTTTTTGTATGTCAAGTAATTCTCTGAACAAATAAGGACACCGCTCGGTCCATCGTTTCCACCAGGAACGGAGACAAGAAAATTCGCGTGTTCCTCTAAAGGTTCGCTATACTTGCGAACGACATGGTTCAAACCAAGGTCCAACTCGTACAAGGTCAATGTTTGCTGTGTTTTTACCGCAGCATCACCCGTGGGATCACTATCTGCTTCCTATAAAACAGAAGTAGAATCGTTTCTATGAGAGGATACTATAAATCGCGGCTATTTATGGTCGCTCCAATAATGT
This sequence comes from Lasioglossum zephyrum, assembly GCA_028455615.1. Lineage (NCBI taxonomy): Eukaryota > Metazoa > Arthropoda > Insecta > Hymenoptera > Halictidae > Lasioglossum > Lasioglossum zephyrum. The sequence continues at coordinate 5,980,309 of CM052327.1, forward strand.
TAAAATTAATACCTCGTAGTCGATTTCTAGGCAGGCAAACATAGGATTCTCAAAACCTACATCCACACCTACCGTATGATAAACTAATGTGTTACTTTTATGAGCTTCCAAAGGCGAGGAAATTGTTAATCTAGCTTCTGGATCTCTATTTAAGATATATACAAGCTTTTGCTTTTCAATTGCACCTGAAACAAATACCAACATAGTTAGTACTTATCGATAATTATAAGAATCAAAGAGAACTTATTAAAACTGCACCATCATGCTGAATAATATAATCAATGTTAATCAGTTGAAACACGGATCAGTAAAATAATCATATGGTGCATAACATATTACAACTAAATGCTTCCTTTCTTTATTTATTCTATGACAAAGTCGTACAATGTACAACGATAGAATCTTTTCTCTAGGTAGACATTTAGGAACTCCAAAATGTAATATAAGCAGAAAATAAGATAAATACAATACCTATCATTACTGCTCTTCCTTTGGGATCTATAGCCAAGTATTGTCCAGGAACAATACGTCTGCAACCACTTTTTCCAAATGTTTCCTGATGTACTTTTTCAAAAACATTCTTTGCAGGGATGTATTCCAAAATTACAATACGCCCTGAATCGGAACCAACTACAATATAATCCTTGGTTCCGCCAGTCAGCCTAAAGGCCATTAAGGACCTTATAATTCCGAATACTTCTACGGTCAACAGGGTATGAACTTTTCCAGTATTTGGGTCTGGTCTTAAAAGCTCCAGAGATTTCCCACGAGAAACTAGAATCTCTTGCATCTTACTACCAGAGAAATTCCCATGCACGGCATGGGTAATACCCGTTGCACGCTGCAGTGTTAAATTATATAGATACATTGTGTATCCTTTGTTTTTTATTCAGTGGATGAATAGGAAAAACTACTGATGTAAGGAACGTCCATCCATTCTGTAATAAATACCACATATGAGATAATTTCGCCGGATTTTTCATCGTCGAACATATCTACAAAATATTATTATATACACATCCCATAGCGTGCATATAAACATACATACAATATTTTTATCATTCGTATGTTTGTTTTACGAGAAAAATGAACCACGGGAAAACGTAATTCGCACAGAGAAAAAGCGTAACGCGTCTCATGTTGAACAGCTAACGGGCAGCAACGTTTCAAGAATATATCGCGCCACATTTCGTCACGCGAATTGTGGCGAAGTGATAAAAATATTAATATTTCTGAATATACGGAAAAATGAAGATTATTATTTTACCTTGTATTTGAAAGCACTTTCGTCCCCTAGTGACGATGCCCGTCGATTTTACGTTCACCTCGTGAACCGACCACCATTTGCAATGACCGATTTCTTTCCATTTCAGGCGGTCTATCTTTACGAACCTAAGTACTTAGTAAGGATAGAATGGCGACCAAAATGTTTTATATGCACCGAAACAGCCGAGCGCCATCTGAAGGAAAGGAGTGAAACTGAAAAGTATTTTTTACAACACCTATTTAATTGTGAATCAACCATGCTTTTTTCGTATATAAATGAACAACGATTTTTTTTAATTCGTTTTATCTTGTTGCTTTTTTATTTACTTCGCTTTATATAATTATTTTTGTTAGTAATAATGGTGGCTCAAGCCTTCCACGAATACCAACCTGAACTTCTAATTGTACCAAATTGTGCAAAGATAAATAAAAATTATATTATATTTGATGCTTTTAAGATTACGATATGATTCAATTGAATATTTTTTAGCTCTTTTTTTTAGATAGGACTTCTTTTCTGTTTTACGAAAAGGTTATTTAAATCCATTAGAAACTCGTTCAGAAATCTAAGTTTTATTTAGTTGGTACCCATTCTTATGCTAACAGGTCCGTTTGAATTCGAATCATTTGATTCTAACAGTTTTCATTGCAAGATGGGAATTGACAATTATAACACGTAATGAATAGGTAAGAAGTAAAAGATTGTACAGTAATCAGTACCATGGAAGAAATCTGTCAAATTCTTCGTGATTGTCGTTTTTATAATGACAAGAGTGACGGAGCATCGAACTTAACCGAGAACAGTTCATTGGAAAATGTGAAAAATGATATTGAAAGATTTCTGGCGACCGTGAGATGCAGCGTGGGATGTGTTGAATATACAAATTTAAATAAAATGTTAGCAATCTGTTATTTAAAGGTATCGTCTGTTGTATCCTGAGAATGATAATCCTAGTTACATGATTCGACTGAGGTTCTACAAATTTTTTACAGATAGGAAATGAACTGGAAGCAATAAACCATTTAATTGAATCACATGCGGTGGTACTTCGTCAACAAATATTACACAGATATATAAAAACAAATATTAGAGAAACATTTGGGAGTGAGCCACAAGTCTATGGACTCAAGTCTTACTTTGTTAATTTTAATACGAATAATATGAATAACATTGACAATTTGAAAGCGAAACTCTTTGATCTACCTAAAGGTAAAATACATGAGATAAATAACATTGATTCTGCAAAGGCACGTTACTATTATATTCATAGTTATATCACGATGCAGTTCTATAAGTCTGAGACTTCACATCATAATTTGACAATCTTTAGTTCATACAATTATCCTTGTTTGTGTTAATTGCATATATATTTTGATTTTGAATACAGAGTGGTATATGATCCAGTTCACCGCTCAACATCAGCCTATAGATATCAACGCATGTGATAAATGCATGCAAGATATACATATTACCGTACTACCAACTGGAACCAAAGACACAGAACCTATGTGCATAACACTGCCGAAACCAAAATTAGATTCCTCTTATGACATTTGTTCTGAAATCCAGAAAATACTTGTTTCCTACAAATCTGATCTTTCGGCTACTTATGCAAACAACATGTTATATTGGAAAATGCGTGATCAGCAAAATATTAAAATGAAGGTATTTAGAACATCAATAATTTGTGTACAGTTAAATTTTATAATTTCTGTGTATATGTACAAGTGTATATACATGTATGTAAGACAGCTATACAAGCCTTAGAATACAAATGGTTACGAGAGTGGAGAATCTTATTTGTCGCAGACCCTATAGACAAACACAGCTTAGTCGAAGACATTGTTCAAATGATAGACAAACTTATATTAGACAATGGAAACCAGTAAGTAAGGTTGTTTATACGAAACTTGATTTTAATAGATGGGATACTAAATGTAATTATATTTTATAGTAAGAACATATCAAAGCGATCCAAGTGGTTATTGAAAAAGGTGGCCTTAACTGCATGTTTTCTAACAAGAGAAGAAATAGCATGTGCAGTAAAATACGTGCTTCGTGGTCATGATAAACTCGCTCATAATGTCATATTATCTATATATGGAAAATTGTCATCTATAAATAAACTGAAGGATGCAGTTAGGAAAACATTAATTTTCATTGTTGACGAAGTAAGTGTTTACAAGTTATATATAGATCATAAAAAATTCCCAATATTCGTATATTTGTGAAACATTTTTCAGCACATGGATTACATACCCTTTGAATATATGGATATTATAAAATGTCACCCTGTTACTCGTTTTCCATCATTGCATCTCGTGTATGCTCTTTTCAAAGAACACGAAAGCACAATAGAAAACGGTTGTAAAATAATTAAAGTAAAAGACGACATGGGCATGAGCATAGTTAATCCATCGGGTAATTTGTCTAAAATGGAGAAACGTTTGAGACTTTTTATTGAATACTGGTTGCCAAATTGGAAAAGCTGGTACAATGTTGAACCACAAGTAGAAGTTTTCGAAGATGCTTTAGTTAATCACGACATATTAATGTACAATGGTCACGGTAATGGAATACAGTACTTACCTGGAGAGCACATCGAAAGACTAAGGGTGAAAGCGATTGTTCTATTGTTCGGTTGTTCTAGCGTAAAACTACTTACAGTAGGAGGACGCTTCCCGCCGTACGGTGTCTCGAATCAATATTTAATAGCCAGCAGGTAATAAACTAGAAGTTTCTGAAATCATCGTGTCTACCTCGAAGTATTAAAAAAATCATATGTTTTTTATATTTTATTAAAAGTCCTTGCGTACTCGGTATGTTGTGGGAAGTCACTGATGCCGAAATCGATAAAATGACTACAAATTTCATTAGCAATTGGATACCATCGCCATCGAACAGACCATGGACCGACGTAGACGTCGATATGTGGTGCGCGGGTACCCTTAGTGAGTATAGCAAATTTTGTATAATCTTTAAAGGATTTCTCGATTAATTTTGCTACTATTAAAATTTCACACAATTAGAGTTTCTAAAAAATTCACGAGCAAGCTCGCAAAACTTGATGGAACCCGAGATGTTGAGAGCGGTAGCACAATCGAAAAATGTTTGTTCTCAATATATGACTGCGGCTGCGATAGTAGTACGAGGACTGCCGATCAAATTGATTTGAATCGTAAGTGTAAAAACGTTACAAATTACTATAAATATTAGAAGTTGATTTACATAGGTCAAAAAACTGATACAAAATGTTTTTTCTCGAAGAAGTATACGCGATTTGGTCTCAGTTCTCACATCGGTTTTCGGTATCAACATGGTTGTAATTCAAAATATTGTCTTTAGTCACATGATTATTTGAGGCTCCGGCACAGAGTTGGAAATGTTCTTGTGGGGCAGCACTTGGCCTCCGTTGATGTATAACTCGTCTTTCACGATCACATCTTCACCGAGAACCGTGGTACCTTCCATTCGTACCCAACGGCCAACGACGCTTCTCCAACCAACGATACAACTGAAACAAGACATCGATACGTTCTTTACACAATTAAATATTATTCTGAATATATATACAACGAATGTGATTCAGACGATAGATTTTACCCATCTAGCCACGCATGTTCTTTTATTATTGCCGATTTGAGAATGGTACTGCGTTTGATGCAACATCCATCGGATAACACAACACCGGGACCGATGGTGACATTGGGTCCTATCCTACAGTCTTTGCCAATCTTTGCCGTTTCATCTACTAAAACGTTTCCTACCACACCAGGACCAGAGTACAATTTTTCAGGAGATTTCTGCCTCAGAGATGTCAGGTACATGCTCATTCCTGCATAAACGAAACATATAGAAATAAAGTAGATGCAACGATTGTTTAAGTGCGAGTAAAAGATATCTTACGAATATATACCTTTAAGAAAATCTTTTGGTTGCCCTACATCCATCCAAAATCCTGTTAATTCCATCGCGTACAATTCTCCGTCCTTGGCCATTAATGGGAATATTTCTGTCTCTATACTTGTTGGCTTCAATTCTATTCTTTGTAAGGCACTTGGATTAAAAATGTACATGCCTAAAAAATGATTTTTAGAAACATCGTTACGTATCTTCGGACAACACTACTTAAGCATCTAATTTTATAATTCATCAAAGAAAAAGACAATACCTGCATTGATCTTATTCGAGATAAACTCTTGCGGTTTTTCCACAAAGCTTTCTATTTTACCATCATCTGCATATACAACAACACCGTACTTCGATGGCTCCTCCACTTTAGTAACAACTATTGTACCTTCTTTACCATGATTTTTGTGAAAATCAAGCAACTGCTTGAATGGAAAATCACAAATAATATCAGAGTTTAAAACAAAAAATGGTTCGTTTCCTGCGCTTAACAGATTGTTTACAAGTGCAAGTGGTCCTGCAGTACCGAGGGGTTCTGGTTCATGCGAAAAGATTAAATGTACACCTAATTTCTTTGCTTCCTCTCCTAAATCTCTTTCCATCTCTTCCGCACGATAAGACACAGCTAGTATCACCTCAGTTACACCTGTTTCTACCTGTAATTTCATTGTCACTCGAGCTTTTCAAATATATCACAGATACCTAAAAACTTATTGATAGAGAAATACGAGAACATACCAGAGCCTCTATTTGATGCAATAGCATTGGTTTATTAGCAAACTCGACTAAAGGCTTAGGCCGACTTAATGTGAGCGGTCTTAATCTAGTACCATATCCACCGACAAGAATTAATGCCCTCATTGTACCCAACTTCTTCTTTTTCTGTTGCATTACTCTTCGGTTGTTCAATCGCAACGTGTTTATAGCAACATGGATTTGCGATTGGATAGAATTCTGTCAAAACTGTTGTTTAAAACATTAGGCGAATATGACAGCTTGCAGGTCAAACACTAAATAGTATATACACTCGTATGTTATAAAATCCATACGCGACTGAAATTGAAATAAAGAAATTGCTAAATGTAGAAAAACACTTGTTTTCAGAACGTCGTGAACTTATACGCGGAAGTATAATGAAAGACAAAATACGAAAGTTAACATAATGAACAGTTTCAATTACAATGCTAGTATTTCTAAAAGGCTTATAGAAAAGACTTACCTGTTATCTACTTATCAACTTGTTAAAACAGATGTTATAAAATAATTATTCTTGTATTTGCCACGTATTGAAACGCCGCGTAGACGTGCGACGTATACAGTGACACACGTATTTAGATACACGATAAGACTATTTACACGCGCGTAAGTAACGATACAGATGTATTCGTCTCAATCGCTATCAATCTTTAGGATATCGTCTTTATTCAAATTTCTACCTTTTAGTCCTGATTAAATCTTCCACTTATGGTTAATTTAACGAAATGAGTCATTCACCGTCAACGGTGAACAACAATAATTTTACTTCAAAAGTTGTTCTTTTAAACACACTTTTCGAAACTTGATTTTATTCAGAATTATTTATATACATATTTATCAAGTCACTTTATAGTTTAATGTATAAAACCAATAGAATTATTGTGGTTGTCACAGGAATGTTAAATTGTATTTATTCTAAGATACGAACATTATTTTATATACTTTTCCTGTTCACATCGTTTAAGAAATCATGAATAGAAATGGATTGTTTTTATTCTTAATAGTTTATCATTTAAATGTGAAGTTTCAATTGTTACAAATGCACCTACACCGACGTACACCGTACGAATCTGTGTCTATTTATCTGATGAAAATATACATTACGGAGAAACATAGCGTTATTCTACAGAAACACTCGAGTGCAGGTCTGCACCGTAGCACGTTAATCATTGCGTCTGCGCCTGAATAAACATATAGCTTATGATCACAAAAACAACAGATTTTTCACATTTTTTGTCGAATTTTCACAAACAGGAAAAAAGAATCGAATGCACCATCGTATAAGTACCATGAATGAATGAATTAATTAATTTCCTTTCGGAATAGTTCTTGTAGATTCCCATTTCTTTTTTTTTGCTTCCTCAAAAAAATTTTAAGTTTGGACATATTAAAACGCATTCAGATACGAATAATTTCGAAAATTTAATTCACAGAGAGTAATTCAATGATTGTGTCGATAAAATTACGAAGACATTCATGTTTGTTTAATATGTTGAAACAGTGCTTCTCAACCTTTTTGCCATGCGACCTAACACATTTGTTCGATTAGTACTGCCACACGTTTCTAATATATTATCTAAACGCGTAAAATCAAACTTTTTCAACGGAAGCAATTATGACGAATTTGCAATAAATACTTCAATTGCAAGATTATAAAAATCATATCAACGATAATATTGAACCACTTTCTTTACAAATGAATAACTTTCGTCGCTTATCCATTAAAAATTTAACACGGCTCGCAAGTTGAGAAACGCTGGGTTAAAGGACATCGGCGAGTTTTTTTTATGGAAATCATATGGACACAGAGCATCCTTATAGAGGCGAAACTCCTTCCGAAACCTTTGACGTCAGTAATCCAATCATTTTGAAATGAAAGAGATCGAAGAATCTGCAATATCGTAAAATGAAACGAGAGGTAATATCATAAAAAAATAATTTTGATCGTGTTACGTATGTAACCAAATGTTCCATATCTGTTCAGGGTAGTTTCACTCTAATAGGAGAACTGTTAGCACGAATTTAGTACAGGTACACAAAATAAAGATGTCACTACTGTGCAAAAGTAATTCTCAAAGTATCGTACGCCGCCCAAGTCCTTAGCCACTCGATGGCTGCAGCTGTAAATATTAGCATTACGATTACAGTCCACTGTTTATTATAATTAATTTGAAGTAAAGAATGTATTTCTCTTTTCAGATGAAACTGATGTTACAGGAGAATTCTGCATGGACAGCAAAAGCAGTGGGACTGCAATGATTATCAAGGAATTCGACGAGATGGAGAAGGAAGGAAACATGGACCATTAAAACCACTGACAGGACCTATAACAAGAAGAATTTTCTAATGA
>CM052327.1:5988690-6059064 GCA_028455615.1 Lasioglossum zephyrum
CAGCGATAAGTAGAAATAGAAATATTATTCTTAATGATTACTTTTTATGGTGTTTATGTAGAAGTTACAATATAGCGCGCTTGGTTTTATATAGGTGTAATGTACAAAGTAATGTAAAAAGTACAATTAAACATTTTATAAGAAAACATGTAGTTTTCAGTTTTATGTGCGACCACAAAAATTTGGTTATTGATTTCCTTTTAGATTATTTAGTTTTGTATGCAATTCGCAATTTTTGTAAATATCTTAATGATTTAATGTGTGGCAAGCGCGAAAGACTTTTACCAACTTCATGTTCACTTATTAAACAGTGCATCGCGATTAGAAATAGTAAATATAGGAAACATTGTAAATAGTAGTAATGTAATAGTAGTAATAATAGTAGTAATATGTAATTATAAATGTAAAACATTCAATATTGAATAGAACGTATTTAAAATATAATAAAATGTTTTAATTTTTTTATTTTTAAATAAAAATTATAAATTAGCAAGGAATGGGTGGTATGGATTTCAAATCCCCGCGTTTTGACCCGTTAGTTGTGGTACACAAAATTCAGATGGCGTTCGATTTCGTGCTAACAGAAAAATACATTGAGTGACACTACCCTGGTAATCCAATCATTTTGAAATGAAAGAGATCGAAGAATCTGCAATATCGTAAAATGAAACGAGAGGTAATATCATAAAAAAATAATTTTGATCGTGTTACGTATGTAACCAAATGTTCCATATCTGTTTTGTATAGATACAAAAATACAAATATTCCGAACAAGTAATTCAAATATTTAGTTCCGAAGCTATATTCATGGCAAACAAAATATCGTATATCGTTCCGAGATTATTTTCACGATGATCCACTTCCGGACGCATGCGCACTAGTAGAATTGTTTACCAACAAAGTCCAGAGTTTCGTTTCTATCGAAGAACACTCTGTGGGTGGATTCTCCATAGAAACCGCGATCCGAGGAAACATCGTTGCATTGTAAACGATGGTTTAAAGGTAGAGACGACTGCACGGCATAGCCGCGAGATGGCGTAATAAGTACGACGCTGCTTTTGACGTTCGCGTACGACTTTTTTTTTTGGTTCCTTCTACTTTGAAAACGGCAGGAAGCGAAAATTGTTAGTACTGTGCTTAGTGCTTACTGGTCTGACTGAGGATGTGGTGGAAAGTGTTAGGCACGATAGGAGAGATTCAACCGGAAAGGATTTCGATTTCGAGCACATAGTACGCGAGACACACGAGGTCCCGCGATTGGCCAGTTTATGAGACGACGATGGCTCCGTGAGGAGAGGAGAACATGGCTGCGACGCAAGCCGAGAGCCAACAAAACGATGTGAAGCTGAACGAGTCCGTGAAATGCGCACAGAAACGTCCGCAAGTCGGTGGGAATAGTGCGAGTGTTAACGCGAAGCAGCAGCTGGATCCAGAGCCGGGTGATAAAGTGCCCCGGGGCGCGGCCCAGCTGCTTAAATATGTGAATCGCGGCGGGGACACGGGTTTCGAGATGAGTCAATACCGCGAGGACATTGGTGGACACACTGCCGGTGAGGTAAAATCACCCAGAGAGGCTGGCCAAGCGCCTCAAGAATCTATCGGCAAGCAGGAGCCTCTCGACGCGCCCGGTCATCCGAACCATCCCGGACATCCGTTCACGTCGAACGTAATACGCGACTACTCGGACGAGTATACTAACAAATCGAACGAGTTTCCCTCCAAGTCGTTGACCGATTATCCGGCCAAGCAGATACCGGAATACGTGGGAAAGCATGGAGATTTTCCAGGGAAACAATTGGAGTATCATGGTAAACACTTAATACATGAAAGCGAAAGAGTCCACCGAGCAGACATGGAAGAGCATTATGCAGCTTCCAAGATTGAATCCCGATTGGCATACGTAGGGGCTACACCGACCAGCTTCCCGGGTCAGCCAAGGTTTCTGTCTGGCCAAAGTATATCGCAAGCCACTGGCCCGACCCCAACGTTAAATCAGTTGCTTCAAGCATCTACGCCAGTGCATCGGTTTCATGGAAATTATCCTGGCATGGGACCGGAGACTTATCAACAACCCTGGCCTATTCAACGACCACCGGTTGTTCCTCCAGTTTATCCTCAACCTGGTCAACGACCACCACAGACGGTAATTTCTTGACAATTTTTCTATATATAACATCATAGAAATTTTGTTCGACAACGGATAGAAAACACATTCTGTTGTATGGTCGATCGATACGCTTTGCTCTACCTTTCTTCCAAGTTAAATATTTTCGATTTTGTCAAATATCTAAAAAAAAGTACTGTTCTGTGAAATATAGGGGTCACCAAGATTACACGCTGGGCCTGGAGGACCAAGTTCTCCGACTCCTATGCCATATCAACAATACACGCAACGTTATTCTTCTCCATCGAGACCCCATGCGCCGTATACTCACCATCAGGTAGCATCTTTGCATTTATTTTACAAAAATCTATGGTAATATATGAATTTCCCAATAAACAGGTAATTAATGGTAACTTCTTTTTTTTTTTAGATAAACTCATACACCACGCAAACCAGTCATCCTTCCAGTCTGTACACGGAGCAGAGGGGATGGAACCAAGGTGGACCACCGAATCCACCACCACCTCCATCCAATCAAGCTAATCCTTCCAGTCAGTCACCGCAACGTGCTCTTTCTCAATCTCCTGCACCACCACCTTCAGCATCCCCGCAACCACAATCTGCCCAATCACAGGTAATTTACATCTATATAAAACACATATCTTCTGTTTATTACTTAAGTACTTTCCTTGTGATGGAACTTTTCATGATATGCATTATAAAACGTGTGAAATTGTATGTATGTAATGTTGAACAGGAGAGAAGGTCTATAAGATAATATTATTAATCGTAATACGTGCATGTACAACTTGCAAAAGAGAGAAAATTCTGGAATTTGTAGAAAAACAAACAGTCACATTCAATACGCTTCTCTGGCAAAAGTATTTCTTTATGGTTACATGTATAAATCATTGCAAAACATTACATAAGTGATTTTTGTGTTTACAGAGTTTCCATAATCTGCAGCAAAGATCCACAACACCGAATACTCAAGGAATCGATTCAGGGGTAAGTGTTTTTGTCTCTTACCAACCCATCAAAATAACAAAACATAATCGCGGAGGTCTTTCTTTGGTAACGCGTCGATCCCAAGTAGTTCGAATGAAAAATTTCACGCGCCTAACCTTGAGCCGTAACTTTAGTCTTAATTATGGAGCACATGCGCGTGAATGCACGTGTACACACGTGTTATTGTTATTTGCTCTTTCTTTTTCTCCCTTATTTTTCCGTATCAACCGATCGGAACTTGGTAACAATTGAAAAAGACAAAAAGAAGCATAGGAATCGAGTCTTATGTGGGACGATATTGCCGACATCGCGGGGCAATTCTAATTTCACGTTGCTATGAAGTGCCATTTGATCTTGGATACAGTGGACGGAGGTACTTGAATACTTCCCTCGTGAAAAGAGCAAGCATGAGTGAGCGAAAGGGAGACCTCTCGAGTATGGCTTGGCTACGGCAGGAGGGGCAGGGTGTGGGAAGTGGGGATGGAGAATAAGCGACTTGTAGAGTTCGATTAGGGCGCGAGTTGCGCGGCCGCTGGAGCCCCAGATATTAGCGACTTCCCCTTCTCTCTCTCTCCCTCTCTCTATCTCTCTCTCTTCCCTCCCCCTTCCTGTCCTCCCACTCGCTCTATCTCTATCGGGCACAGTCACTCAGTCTCTATACCACATTCTGTTAGTGTAGTGTAAATGTACGTCAGCGCGCATATGTGCGTGCTCTTTCTCTCCCTCTCTTTCACTGACTCTGTCTTCCTCCCTCCGCATCCCTTCCAAACGCGTACATTGCACGCGAGTATGTATGCGCATATCCCCACTCCTCTGCGTTTCAGCTCTCGCTTCTTCCAATATAGATGGGCGGGTTAGTGAGAGGCCGATGTGCAACATAGGTTACACGAGCACGGGAGCGAGTAAGAGAGCGTGCGTATGATTCGCCCGGATTGATGGTGGGGAGAATACAGAATATATCCGAGGCAGTTCTCCCCCACCATCGGCTCTGACGTTTTATATCGTTCAGCTATATTCGGTTCGTTAGATCATGCAACTGTCACTCCGCGACATGCTATCGAACTTCTCGTATTCCCATGACACGGCTGAAAAGTGTCGAATATATTTTAAACGCTCGATGAACGGTTCAGTCTGTGTGACATTAAAAACGGGCTACTGGCTCTTGTATATAATCCAATCGTACTTCTTTCCTCCATTGAAATTCTTTGCTCTACACCGATCTAGGAATTTTCCGTTTCATTAGTCTTCGCTCGAAACGATCATCTAGCTCCGTTCTTTCTCGTTTTCTCGTCGACGTTACGGTCCCAATAAACCGTTGTTCAATCGGCGTGCTCTTTCGGATACACCGAGACCAAGTTCTCTATAGTAAAGCAAGTTTTTAGAAAGGTTGATTGTACTTGAATTCGAAACTGTTATTCTCGTGCCGTTAAAGCTGTCCTGCAGCGATAACGTTGTTACAGCATTAACAGATAAAAACAATATTATATAATATCCGTAATACCATCCACGGCTACGTAAATATACTCACATTTTATCATCTATCTCGTTGCGTATAGTCCACGTTGTAACGGGACAATACGAAAGAGGTCCCTCCCATTTCCTATTTAAATTTTTTCGATTTCATCGTCTGTTCGATTATTTGTTCGTAATTTCACGAGCACACGTTTTAGTGTTTGATATAGGTTAACCCGAATCGATAATTTCGATATGTTTGCTAAGCGCGAAATATTCCAAGTTTCCGTTGGCTACGACGAATCGGCAGATCCGTTCGGAAACGATAAGAATATTAAGGAAATTGGATTAATAGGTTTTGCGAAAAGGGAGTAGTTGCACCCTCGTACTGTTTGTACTTTGGAGTAGTTTTCTCTCTATCGCATACTCTCTCGGGGTTTTTGGAGCACACGGGTGCTTTTGAAGCGGCGAGCGACGGAAATGGCCGATGGTTGCCGAACGCTTGCCGCGCCACGAAAGAACGCCCTCCAACGAGCAGCAGCTAGACGCGAAATCTTGTAAACCGAAGTTACGGAACACGCATTCGATAAAAAGAATCACGTTTTTTTTCGTTTGCCCTCTGGCCATGTACACGTACGTAGACGATCAACGCTCCGAAATTCGAGTCCGTTGTTTCCTCGTGGACTCCTGATCCGATCGATCGCGAGAGCTGTTTCCCAGATCGAGAATATCGGAGGGTTGTTCCTCGCGATACGAAACTGCTCGGTGGGACTTATTGACACAACATGCGATGGTCGAGCGAGGCACACGGTGTGTGAACAATCAGTAGGCAGTTCTTTAATGTACTGACAATGTTATGATCGTTCTCCTGCGGGTACCGTCGAGATCACCGACTCTCTCTCGACAGCACATGATCCGAGCGTGGATCCCTGTCGTTGTTAGGCCACGAGATTCCCGTAAAAACATGTGAAAATCGTACGGGGAGCATACGAGTCGTCCACGGTCGGTTTTGTCGTAGTGCGCGCGGGGTAACGCCTCTCCTTCGATTCTCGCGTCATGCCGAGAGTCCTTGTGCCCGACACTGTCCATACTATATGCTCCGTGATCCATCCGAGGAAGTCTCTAATCGTCTTCTCTACGGATGAACTGTCCACTGTCTGGTAGGTGTAACGATGTGTTCTTTTCTTTCTTTCTTCCATTCTTTCTCTATCCTTCTCTTACTCGCTCACTGTCGCGCTCTCTCTCGCTCTCGCCCGTTTCCCTTCTTCCATTCTCTGTATCCTTGTTTCTATCTCGCTTACACATGTTCGTCTACCGTGTCTCTATCCATTTATCTATCTTCTACTCACCTTCTTTCTCTACCAGCGTACTCGCACAGTCTGCTGTCTCTTTCTCTCACTCTCCCACCCTCTCTCACGCTGCCCCCTCCCTCCCTCCCCTGTTCCTCGCCCTTCATCCTGCTCTCTGTTTATCTTCCTCTCTCTCGCTCCGAATGTATCATTGTAACGACCTGTGTGAAGTGTTACGTGTGTATATGCGCGAATGCACATTCAAACTAATAAATATCGCGGATACATGTGCGTGTGTATATGACGTGTTATGTTGAACCGTACGATTAGTATATAGCGAGTGCCGCGTGTAGTGTGTATTCGTGATTTTACTCGTGGTCAAAATATGACAGCGAATAGGTCGTGTTGTGTGGAATAAGCGTGGACGTTCAAGCGTCTCGCTAAGTGGCCTTTCTTCTGACCAACACTTTTCTAACGAAACTCTTCGTTTTCCTTTGTTCAAACGTTCACCCTTTCGCGGAAACGTTGATTTTTCGATCGTGCGTCGAAAAAACGCGGATAAGTGATCGACACGAAAAGAATAACCTGTTTTAAGATCGTTCGAGAGTGACTTCTGTGTACATAACCCTCATTTATAGACTTTCCTCTATGTTCAGATAACTTTTCGATATGAACACAATACCGTATATGCCCATAGGTAGTACAGCATACCCTGGCCCTTTAAGTCTCTCTAGTTATATTGCCAGTATATTTTGACTTTACACCGAATTATACTGTTCATTATATTACAGGAATTGTCCGGGCAAAACAGTAACGATAGTTCGAATGGACCAGCTTGTCCAGGAACACCCAACTCGCAGGGGATGAGACCAACCCCTTCACCTACAGGATCCACAGGTTCTCGCTCGATGTCCCCTGCTGTCGGTTTGTATATTCTTTAATGTGTTCCGTGGCACGGATACTCGAAACAAAGAAAAAAAGAATAACATTTCATTGTTGTCGCTGCAATCTTGTTTTTCTTTTTGTAGGCCAACAAAACGTTGTTCAGATGCCTCCACGCCCGTCGAGTAGCCAGTCAGATGGTAGTGGACCAGCACGAATGAGTCATTCTCCTATGACAACTCAAGGTAAATAAGCAATATTTTGTGCGGAACAAGAATCACCTGTATAAAACGTGTAAAAATGTTAAATTTCATTGTTCCAGTAGCATACCAGCAGCCATTGGGTCCTTCGCCACACATGCACACCTATAAAATGAATAACACCGGTCCTGGTGTGGTTCAGCCAGGACCCGGTGCTACGAATCTTGGCGGGATAAACCCTATGGGTGGTGGAATGGGATATGCAGCTGGTGGAACGGCTGCCGGTCAGCCTGGGGGTTATCACACGCAAAGTACCTATCCTCCTCCACGTCCGCATGTACAATTTCCACAGGGGTATCCATCACCAGCGAATTCACAACCACCACCTAATAATCAATACCAGGCTCCCAACAGACCCAACAATTTGGTGCAATATCCTCCGTATACGGTAAGTTTGTAAAACAACTTCAAAATTGTGTCAATACAGAATTAAACATTTTCGTTGCTCTGCCATCTAATTATACCTTTTTCTTGTGGTTCTAGCATAAAATGGGATTTAATAGTGTACCGCCAGGTATGCCACCCAGTCCTGGACCGCCTCAGGTTTATGGGAGTAGCAATACAACAGGTATGGTACCTCCTGGTACCCCTGGTGTGACTGTGATCGGCAACATGGGACCTCCAGCTAGCTCCATGGGCCCTCCTCCACCATCGCCCAATCACGTCAGTAGTCAGCCACCTCCGACAAGCTCGGCTGTACCGCATTTACACACTCCAGCAGCTACACCACCCTTAAATCACGAGGGAAGTCCAATGCCTCCACCGAGTACCACTCCTAATTCGCATCCTACTTCGACGCCAACTTCGACGAGTCATTCGGACCTTACTACGGAAACCTCGAACGACAACGGCATAACAACCACGGCTTCAGGTATTTTTATTTCGAAATTCTTTAAGCTCCTTTTCTATTACATCAGTACGTTTTTGTTAACGATGTATGATTTGATTTTTTTAAAGTAACATCATCGATTAACGTCACATCCACTTCGAGCGGTACTGTTACATCTGTAATAACCACCGGTCCTGATGGCACGTCCTTGGACGAGGGTTCTCAACAATCTACATTGTCAAACGCATCGGCTGGTTAGTAGAAAACTTTAAGAATATTTGTCGACGTTACTTCTTCATTCTTCTAACTGTATATATTTGTATCTCCTGTTATTTAGCTTCTGGAGAAGATCCAGCATTTACACCAAAGGTACGGAAAGAAATGATGGGAGGGTATCACAGCCATCCAACCACACCACAAAGTACAGTTCCGTCGCCCGGTGCCGCGAGTATCAATTCGATCCACGAAGAATATCCTGACATGAACAGCCCTGGTTGGCCGCGTACACCTGCTAGTCCTGTATGTATACTTTCGTTATTATAGTTCTTTAAGGATAAAAATAAAATTTAATATAACGTTTTTCTACTTCGTATGTATATTTGTAAATTTAAACGTATGTTTGTCGTTTTCACGATCAAAATTAAGAAAAAAAGATATACATTCAGGGTAAATAATTTTACACCACAATCTTTTAGATCTTTCAATATTTTATATATTTTACAGGTTTTTAACAGTCATGTGCCTCAAGACCCGTACAGATCTAAGGTTACTGTTTTTTCACTATAAGTATTTACTATACTGTTGCGAAAAGTATGACACACATTGAATGCTTCGAGCTTTGTTTAATTTCAAGAAAAAAATTTGTATTTGCTTCGCAAATGTAATTCGTGTATCATTTTAACATTCATTTATATGTTTTTAATTCCTCATTTCTGTAGATATACACAGGATCTGATCTTGTACACAAAAGCGAGTACGACATGCTGCGCGTAAAACAATATATAGTAGAATTTATTCGTCCTCGGATTAGTTTTCGGGACAGTTGAGTTTAAAAATCCACTGCATGCCTATGCTGTTACGGCGAAGTTACTATAACGATGTTTACAAGCCTTTACCTTTACTAATAGCATATGGATGCAGGGGATTTTCAAACTGTTGATTTTCTAGAAAATTAAGATGAATACGGACAAATATTATTCACGCCGTACTCACTTTTACATGTCAATAGACCAGAGCCTGTTTATATGTGTATAGCGTATGTTCGTTTGTTGTAAAAAAATAACAATATGTTGCCCGTGTCATTCGTATATTCTTTACGATGTAGTGTTCGAGAAGTTGTTGGATAGCGGTCACATTTTTGTTACACGCGTCTGTATATACACGTAACACGATCATTTATTAACCTTGGCGAAACACGAAATCATAATACGTTACCGACACGTTTTATCATTGGGTGAGAACATTTTGTTTCATTTCGCTTCGCATAGCTGCATGATATACATTCGATACGTTTCACTTTCCAACATAGAATTTTCAGGGAAAAAAGCACTCATTGCATGAAAGATTTGGGTTGTAGCAGCACGCGATCAAGTCAAATAAAAATATTAATATAGCGTCACGTTTGTAACATACGACATTTGAAAAATGTATATATAACATACTTTGTTAGAAATAGCGCTCTAAACGTTTCAGACTAAACGTTGTGGAATAGTGTCGTGGTGGCTAAATTTCTAATGATGATTATTACAGAAACCAGATAGCTTGGCGAAATTGTACGAAATGGACGACTCGATGGAACGGAGAACATGGCTGGACAAATTAGTTAACTTTATGGAAGAACGAAGAACACCAATTACAAGCTGTCCTACCATCTCCAAGAACCCCCTCGACCTATTTCGGCTATACCTCTACGTCAAAGAGAGGGGGGGCTTCATGGAGGTATGCAAGGTGCAGTGTAGTTCCATCTAGCCCTCGGTGTCTTTACGTAGTTTTTTTATTGTCTCTATATGTGTTCACGTTTTCTTTTTTCGTTTTGAACATTTGTGTACACGCATCGAGG
The DNA here is from genome assembly GCA_028455615.1 of Lasioglossum zephyrum. Lineage (NCBI taxonomy): Eukaryota > Metazoa > Arthropoda > Insecta > Hymenoptera > Halictidae > Lasioglossum > Lasioglossum zephyrum. The sequence goes on from CM052327.1 coordinate 5,998,574, forward strand.
TGTCACCTAACTGACCACTCGAATGAAGGCGCTCGCACACACGAGTTTCTCGTTTTATGTTTTTTTTTTTTAAGTTTTCCTTTTCTATATTTATGCATTTTAAAATGTATCGTCGGTTGTTGAAAACCACTGTGAACACGCTTCTTTCTGTTTACGCTGAATTGTGCATGATCACATTGTACTTTTTTTGCTGTTAGTGTTTCATATTTTTTTTCCCTTTTATTTTCTTGTATTATAACTATATGAAAAAAAAGAACGAGAGAGAGAGAACAAAGAAGCTTTAACACGTCTTTTCTTGAAGTAGTCATTCGACGCGTATGGAATGCGCCCTGATCTACGAACCTTGGTGCTATATGGAATTATTCTAATATTCAGTGAAGATAAACTTTTAATATCAATATAATTACGGTAATTCGTCTCGACTGTACTTTTTTGTCTGTTTCACTTTTTCCATACATTTCTGCATGGTCAGAAAAAACAATTTAAGTCGTTCGAATGCAAACAAGGCAGAGTTGGTTATTTTGTCATCAAATCGATGTTTTGTTTTTCTTTTAGACTAGTACCTGTAACGATTTTGTTTTTGTTTCTGTTCCACGTGTAATTTTTCTTTTTATTTTGCGTTTTCGAGATGCAGATTTTTGCTGTTTGGATTTTACATTGATAAACACACGGCGCGACGCGTCTAACAGAGGAAAAAATCACGTTCATTCTCTATAGGTGACAAAGAACAAAACGTGGAAAGACATAGCGGGGTTGCTCGGCATCGGTGCGAGTAGTAGCGCGGCGTACACGCTGCGGAAACACTACACGAAACACTTGTTGGCGTACGAATGCCACTTCGACCGTGGAGGTGTGGATCCCCAGCCCATCATAAACCAAGTCGAAGCTGGCTCGAAGAAGAAAGGATCAAAGGGAACTGCTTCTGTACCCTCGCCGGGTAGGTGTATAAAATCATTTTCCGGCAATACTAGCGTCACAAGTGTACAAGTCAAAATTCACTGTAGTGGTACCTATAGTTTTTCGCAAATACCTTGAAAACTAAGCGAGATCGCCGCTAACGCGAAAAAGTTTAAAATATCGATTTCTACAATATATTAAAGATCGCGGTTTTGAACGTGTACTAAATACACGTGAAATAGGGATCTTTACAATATATCCAACAATCATCGAAACCCTAGGTTCACCGCGTTACCGATAAAGAGATTTGATAAATAAACATTCCACGTTCCTCAGGGTCTTCCAATTCACAAGATTCCTTCCCTGCTGCTGGATCGAGTAATGCTTCCATGGATGGTTATGGAAGTTACCAGAGTGGTTACACCGGTGGTACACCTGGAGGACCTTCTTCGGAGTACACGCCTCCTCCTCCTAGACCACCCAGCCAGAGTAGTGCTCCCTCCCCTCATCAAGGTAAAGGGCTCATATTCTATTCTATTATTCATGTTAGAGACAACGCATTAACACGTTCAGCCCTTCTAAATGAACCCACAGCTAAACTCTTTTCACGGGCATACCTGCGGGTGAATAATCAATAACATTTAGGGATAGGAACAAGTTCAATATCTATTTATGAATTCAAGTCAATTTCGATAATCATGTTTCGTTTTTCTATACTAAACCCTTTCATGACGCGGAGTAAACATTGCGATTTGTATCAAACTTCATTTAATTTGATCTGATTTGTACTAATTCTGAGTTTCGTAAGAGAGTTGAACGTACTCGAACATCGTAAAAGTTTCATCGAGTATACTTGCTATGTAATTATTTTATACAAGCTGGTTTCGAACTCTAGAATGCGTAGAAAACGTACATGTGGTATATTAGATGATCCCATCTTTAATAACCAGACCGCGGTTGTTTATGCAAAATAAAAATTGACTGTGCTAATTACAAGAGTCAAACAGGAAAACAGTTCTTTCATTAATCATTTTAAGAAGTTGGAAATAATCAGTTGATATCCTTAAACTCTGTTAATGTTTCTTCTGGTTTAAATTGTACAGATCCAATTTTGTTATAAATATACAATATCCGTGGTTCACTAATAACGTTCGTCGACCGTCGCGAAAAAATATTTTGTTTCGACTAGAATTTTGAGATTTCGGCCGGGGCTGAACTTGTTGAGTTGGCGTATACATATACAACGACAGTGAAATCAACCTGATAGTTGTGGAATCGTGTGAAAGGAATAGCGGTTGAGAGAATGATATTCCGACAGGTGGTTCGAACCAGGGCGGGCAGAATAGCGCGAAACCGTTCGACAACAGTGTGGGACGCTCTGCTCGCAAGTCGAACGCGGCGCCCTACCCTGGTCCACTACGAACCCCAGGTACTTCTCTCTTCCTTGTGTCCTTTCACGACTTAGAACGATGTACATGTTTCCCATTTTAGCACGTCCTTGTCCGTTGTTTACTGCCTGTTAATTGTTACTTTATTCTCTTATTGTTATCCGGAAACGCATGTTACAGACTAAACATGATTGAACAACTGGAAAATATTCGTTTGTGTTTAAGGTATACAACAAAGCAGTTACCAGAACACAGGTTCCTACCAAAACTATCCCCAGGATCAGTATATCCGCCCTCAAGGAAACACCCTATCTCAACAGGGAGAGTTCAATCAACCTTACTCACCGAGGTCACATTATTCACCTTATGTACCGGACGTCGACAGGTTAGATCAACGAAACGCGCGAGCTGACAGTAGATTCTCGCTCATTGTACTCCTCAGCAAATGACCGTTCTTTACACGAACCGTTACTGTTCGTTGTACTTTGTTTCTTGTATTGATTGTTTCTTATTATTATTGTATGTACACATTGGTCGCAACTTCGATTCAATAGTGTGGGAGGTTTAGATAGGATATCTTTTGCGATTGATTGGAAACCTCGGATCTTGCCAGAAATTCCGGTCCCATTTTTGTACAACGTGCGAGTACCTACTGTACAGTGTGTATAGAAAGTAATGATCATCCGTTCTAGGGGTGAATTACCTTTTATACTTCCTGTACACGAAGCAAAAGTGTGAAAAAAACGCTGATCACCGTTTACAAATTTTACAGGGGTTATCCTGGAGGAAATATGCCGCCGAACAACGCCAGTGGACAGGATATATACAATAGATATAGTAGTAGTCAACAAGCTGGAAGCTACCCGGCAGGAACACCGCCCAACGCCAGAAGTAACAGCTACCCGTCTGCGCCGCAGACACATCCAGCTACTGTACCACAACAAACGGCTACCAGTCAACCTTCTTCACCTTCCCAGCCTTCCGCTACTTCGTCTTATTCGTGCCCACAAGATTATTATCGACAGGAACAGGTAAATATAACTCTAGAGCCGTTCTCTAGCAGAAACTGCATCGGGGTTTGTTTGCTTGGTGATTGTGGGCCAGTTTATTGTAGACCTTGCTGTGTGCTCACGGTAATCATGAGATATGTTTGAAGGTCTTTTACTTTTATCGGCTACGTATTTAGTAATACAAGAAGATGGTGTTGAAAAAAAAGGAAGTGCTAGTGAGCGTGACATAAAGGAAACAGGATGCGAAAACTTTATAAGAATGTTATACGAGGACTGTGAAAAATTACTCGGTATAAATGGATCTCATTGCGTTCACATGTGCCTTGAGAGTTCGTGAGCAGGTTCTTTCATGTACCGCTCACCGAACGAACACTGTTACAAGCGAGCTTGCTGTCAGCTGATCACAGTTGACTAAAGTGTTTACACTGCTGTTGGAGCGAACTGTTCGTCGACAGCAGTGTGTATTCATAATTGGAGTATCTTATAGACTATGATTTGCTTTCGATCGAAGGGAGGATATGGAGCTCCAGGAGGGACACAAATATATTCAGGAGGCGCGAGTGCAAACAAGAACATGCCTCCGCCACCGCCAGGTCCAAACCCGCCTAGGCGCCATCCTGATTTTGCCAAAGACCAACAGTATCCTCAATATAATCAACCAAGACCAACGTACCCAGGTAAAACGATCAGTATTCAATTAATAGCGCGATAGTTTGATGTATTATGTCGTTGAACGACCTATTCTGTAATGACGATACTACGATCCTCCCCCAGGATGGCCAAATACAACCAACCAGTACAACAGCAGTAGTGGGAGTAGTAGGGTATCATATACATCGCAGCAACCGCAACCGCAATCACAACCGCCGCAGCAACCATCGCAGCAACCGACGCCACCGGTCGGTCCTGTGTCTGCTACGCCTGCAGCAGGAGCAATCGCTAGTAATCAGCAATGGGGTACTCAGCAACCAAATAGAACTACTCCTCAACCGACTCTGAACACTATAGCGCACGCTCCTCCTCCGTGGGATCATCGATACTCGAATCAACCGTCCCCCCTTTATCCTGCACCTGGTAATCACCAGGTACGTGCTTCTATATGCCATGAGCACATTCATTCACTTAAAAACATAATGGCAACACGTTATTACGTAACTTGCTCACTCGTAGACTCAGCTCGGAATCAACCCCATGATAAGTCAACAACCTACATCGAAAAGAGAAATGACATTCCCTCCTGACAGCGTGGAAGCGGTGACACCACTTATTTATAAGCGGCGGAAACTGACACGAGCCGATGTTGCGCCTGTCGAAGCTTGGCGCATAATGATGGCTTTACGATCTGGCCTATTAGCTGAAAGTTGTTGGGCCCTTGACGTACTAAACATATTATTATTTGACGACTCTTCTGTAAGTCTTTCATCTTTTATCAATCATTCCTGTCTCGCGAGAGAATAAATATACTTTAGAAAAAGACCGTGTCGAAACGTAACCCTTGTTGTTGCAGGTAAGTTATTTTGGATTGACTCATTTGCCGGGGTTGCTGGACGTGCTGCTGGAACATTTCTCGCGTTCCCTTTCGGACATGTTCGAGTCGACCGTGAACGAGGAGGATCGCAACTGGACCCAATCGGCGGAAGGACCGGAAGTGGATTTGGGCGCCGTGACGCGGCCGATCGATCCCGAGGACCGAACCAAACTTTTATCGTCCTCAAACTACACGTTCTTGTCGAGAAGAGGTCGTCCGGTGAAAATCATTTCAAGGGACGAGGACCTATTCGTTCTGGACACACGGAGGACTTGGGATCATCAGGAGTGTGAATCCGAAACCGAGCCTTGGCAAGTCGACATCTGCACCACGAAATACATAGTGACCTGCTTTCAGTCTGAGATCGGATCGGTACCGTTCGCGCGTCTTCTCAGAGACGAAAAACCACCGTTGCTGCAGAAGGAGGTCGAATGTACAGATTCGAAGGACGAAACCAAAGTGGATTCGAACACGCTCGAGACGTCGGAGTTCTCGTCGCAGAAGGCCGCCGAACTCGACGATAAGCCGAAGGAGGCCAGCGAGAAGAAACAGCTGGACAAGAAGAAGAAAACGAAGACGTTGAGCGACGTTTTGTCCAGGATCAAGAAAGAACCGGTGGAGATGAACGATTTGACGAGGGAGCTGTTCGAGAAGAAAAACGACGGTTTCAAGAAAGAGTGCGAGACCGAGAGCGCGAAGGTGAACAACAATATGGGCGAGCACTTCTCGAATATACAAAAGTCCGACGAGGAGTTGATCCCCACGCAGAACGGGCTGAACGACACGGCGACGGCCAGCGTGGAGCTGGAGAAGCCCGAGATAAAGGTGGAGAACGAGGATCAACAAGAGTCGATATCGAAAGAGGACGATAATAAGGAGGGACCAAGATTAAAAATAAGAGATCCAGCGGGTACGCTGAAGAGGAGACGAATAAGCGACTACGAGGACGAGAGTTACTCAAGGGACGAGGCGAGCTTGTACCTCGTCACCGAGACACAGGACAATCTGGCTCGGCGTTGCGTCTGCTTGTCCACAATATTAAGGAATCTCACATTCATACCGGGCAACGAGGCCGAATTCGCCAAGAATGTGACGTTCTTGAGCTTGCTCGGTAAGCTGTTGCTGTTGCATCACGAACATCCGGCCAGGACACAGAAGACGCGGAACTACGACCGGGAAGAGGACGCGGATTTCGCGGACAGTTGCAGTAGCCTGCAAGGCGAGAGCGAATGGTGGTGGGATTTCCTGCATCACATAAGAGAAAACGTGCTGGTGATGGCGGCGAACATAGCCGGCCACTTGGATCTGAGTCAGCACCCGGAGGAGATATCCCGGCCGGTGTTGGACGGTCTTCTGCATTGGGCGGTGTGTCCAGCCGCTCACGGCCAGGACCCGTTCCCGACGGTGGGCCCGAACTCGTCGTTGTCGCCGCAGAGATTAGCGTTGGAGGCTCTCTGTAAGCTTTGTGTTACCGAGTGCAACGTGGACCTAGTCGTTGCGACGCCCCCGTACTCCAGGCTTCAGAGACTCTGCTCCGTGTTGACCAGGCTACTGTGCCGGAGCGAAGAGCAAGTGCTGCGCGAGTTCGGCGTGAATCTGCTTCATTTCCTGTCGGCGGCTGACAGCGGGGTGGCGCGCACCATAGCTCTGCAAACACCGTGCGTTGCGTTGCTGGTTGCGTTTATAGAGCAGGCGGAATCGAGCGCGTTGGGCGTCGTGAATCAACACGGATTGGCCGCGTTACGGGACAATCCCGAGTCGATGGGAACCAGTCTTGACATGCTGAGACGCGCGGCCGGCACGCTGCTCAACCTTGCCAGGCATCCGGACAACAGGACTCTGCTGTTACAGCACGAGTCACGGCTACTTGCCCTGGTGATGAGTCAGATATTGGATCAGCAGGTGGCCGCGATTGTTGCTCGTGTATTGTTCCAGTGTTCCAGGGGCGCGTAACTTTGTTGACAAAAAGAGAGAGAGACAAACGGTATTCTCCTTTTTTCTTTTTGGGATATATACGCGGGTGTGTTGAGATCCGTGTTTGTTTAGTCTCCTTCCTTGTGTAAAATGCTGATATGACGACGACTACGACGATGATAATGTTTTTTCCAAGGTGACAGAAAGACAGCTATATATATATACATAGTGGCTGCTATTCTATATAGATAATACGGAAAACACGAGAGAGAAAACACGAGCGAGCGAGTGAGAGTGAGAGAGCATGTTTAGAGAAAGAGTGTGTGAGAGAGAAAGAGAGAGAGAACGAGCGTGAGAGAGAGAGAAAGAGCGAAACAAAAAGCGTAGAAAGGTGTAGAAAAAGTGTGAGCAGGAAGGTGATGGTGTTCAGTATAACAGAATGAAAGGAAAGGAGCACGTTGTATGGTATAGCATCATGGAAGAATAACGGAAGGAACGTGGAATCGGTTATAGAGAATACAGTAGACGGAACAAAGTGTCGATATACGAACGCCACTAGATTCGCGTGGTTGTAGTTTTATATCGAGTAAATAACGGGGAAGAGAATTAACAAAAAAAAAAGTTGATCGAACGGTGTTAGCCGCGTGCGCGTAACAGATACACTGCGAATACGCGAGTGCCGCGCCCGTGGCCGTGCGCGCGCCCGCGCCGTGACACGACACGCGATACCTGTCAGCTATACCTTTTCCCCCTACCCAACCCCCTTCGTGAATTGGAATAATATCGACATAGTGTAAGATATTTACATAGTTAATGAAAGGAATGATGAACGGAGAAAGGATCAATGAACAGAGCGAAACGGCTGGGTTCCCGAGGCAACGAGTGAAATCGTGCCGATTCAAACCAACGGATTACAACTAGAGGGAGATGTATGACAAGACACCGAGAGTTGTCAACGGTTGCGAGATAGAATGAGACGGATACGTACACACAGAGAGAGAAAGAACGAGCGTGAGAGAGAGGGAGAGAGAAAGAAGAAATGAGACAAACGATTATTAGCAGCATAATAATATATAAAAGAATAACTGAGAGATGACGATTGAGACAAAACTATTGAAGAAAAATAAAATAACAAATCTGTTTGACGAACCTTAAAATGGTGCGATGCGGAACGATAATATTGGGGTGACGATTATATATATAAATATTAACGATAATATAATGCAAATTTTTATATTTGCATGTTTTGTGCTGTAATTAGCGAGTAATTAAGATATTTTGTAGATAACACATATACACGCGACACACACGTACTCGCGAACACACACACACACACGCGCGCGCACACGGAGGACACACGTACATATACATGGAACATGAAGGAAACACACATACACTCTTACACAAACACTTCCATTGAATCGTATATTTGAGCTACGCGTCGCGCCGCGCGTATCAAGTAACGAAACAATTTAAACAAAATGAACAGAACGAGAGAGAGAGAGAGGTTGAGAGCGAGAGCGATGGTGTGGACAGACATACGAGAAAAATAAAAGTACACAATGCGGCGCCGAACGCGCCACGGTGGTCTTCGTTGCGAAGAGAAATACAAAAATTGTATGAGAAAAAGCAGTAGACCACCGAGAGTCTCGACTTTAGATGCACAGGCATAACTAGAACTGAAGAAAGACATTGTTGGCAAAATGAGCAAAAGAGGGAAAGAGTGAAAGTGTATGTACGTGCCTGCGGTTGCATGTATGTGCTTGCGTGTGTTTGTGTATCGTGGATAGAAAGAAATAGGGACTGCGATTATTTACGGAGGATGAAGAAGAATTGTAGTGTGAAAGGGGAAAGAAAACAATTATACGAGAAGGAAGAGAGAGAGAGAAGAATGTTGGAAACGTTGTCTGATTTCCCTTTAGCCGGGAGAAGATCATTCTCGTGCGAGAAGAGCGTGAATGGGGGGAGTCTGTGTGTGAGCGCGCAACGGATAAACAAGAAAATTAACGAAACAAAAGAAAAAGCCGACGGGACACAGTTTTAAAACAATTCAGGTGGAGGATAAACTTGCGGAATTGTAACAAAATGTGTACACGTTGAGCAAAAGAGAACGAGAGCGAGAGAGAAAGAAAAATGAGTGAACGATGTCGGACCAGAAAGGGACATGTGACGCCTTCTGTGCGTGTGTCGCTATTTTGTCCGAGCGTATGCGTTCGTGTGTGTGTGCACCTGCGTGTATGTATGTATCGACAAAGGTAATGAATGAACGAATGATTCGGTCGTGTGTGCACCAGGGATGGGGTTGCTGGTAGAAAAAGGGGTGGGGAATAGTGTCTGTGAAATTAACTGCTAATATACTACGTATACACGAGCTTACAAGAACTACAGAATAAGAGGGAGAACGAAGAGAGGGAAAGAGGAGAGTGGTCGGACGAGGGAAGCGTAGGAAGAGTGTAAGCGAAGGATAAACTAGAAGACAGTCCGGGAAAGAACAAGTGCGCTAGATGACGCTTAAGTTTATAATCACGAAAACAAATTTTTTCACGTAATTATTTTTTGGCGGATTCCCGTTTGTTTCTTTTCATTTTTCATTTTTTTTTAAACTTCTTTCAAGGCAATTTTCCGAAACAAGAAGTTATATGTAGGTAAACGATATATTTCATTACGGTGTTTTTGTTATTTTTTCCTTTTTTTTGGAATGGTCGTGTTTGTAAAGATGCAACCGAGTGCTGTTGCGGTCAAATTAGAACGTGTAACTGTGAACTGAGGGGATCTACGAGAAATATGTAATCTTTCGTAAATTGTGGGGAAAGAGAAGTAGAGAGGAAAGCAGAGAGAAAGAGAGAGCGAGAGAGAGAGAGAATTTTTGAGAGTGATTTTTCAGTAATGTAAGCAAACGCAACATACAGAGACGGATAAAACATGGAATTTTTAAATCTTAAGCTCTCGATCGTGCCATTAAGTAATTCTAATGGGATGTAATTGTAATCTCAAGACTTTTATGCTTTTTCGAAGCGCGTATGTTATCGTAAAGCAAAAAAAGAAACTAGTTCGTACTATCCCCCCCATTGTCAGCTTTTGCACACATTTCGACGATTCTTACGTATACATTTACCTAATGTAATTGAAAGAAACGAGAGAGAAAAGAAAATGACGAAACCACCCTCATTTTTAATAGTTCTTTGGAACAAAGACATGTTTGTATTCGTGCGCGCACACATACACAGAGACGCCCCCCATACACGTACACACAAACACGTCCACAGAAAAAAAACTCGGACACAAACATACACGTACATACACTTTCCACGCCGGTACTTCCTTTTTTCGTTTCGGTAGAGAGAAATGTCACGAACGAGTGATGTTTATGTTTTCACAAGGGTAGCGCATGTAAAAAAAGAAACGGAAGGATCTATTTGATTCGACTACGTTCGAGGATAATTAGGTGAAAAGGATGAAGGAAAAATGAAAAAAAAGGTGGACGAGGTAAATAAGTTAAACAGAACACTTTCCCTGATCCCAGCTTCTCCCTGACCCCAAAGTATCCTACTCTATAGATATCTAAATACGTGTAGTTCTTAAATTATTTACTTTAGTTCGAGTGGAGATGCCTGTAAGTGTAATTTACTAAGACTTTTTGTAAATAAATTATGAAATAAACTAGACGTACTTTATCCAAATGACTATATACATATATATATAATAGACATATATATATATATGATATACGGACACGTCTGACACATTGAAATAGAACTTAATAGCGATTTAAACAAGGGGAAAAAGAACTATTTACGAGAGTATATGAAGAGCTCTTACACAATTGTGATGATGATGATGATGATTATGATGATGATGATGATGATGATGATGGGGTGATGATGATGATGATGATGATGATGGCGATGGCGATGGCGGCGATGCGTAGAGGATATTTAAACTATACGAAAGTTGAGAATGAATTAAATTGTACTTGTAGGAAACAAAACAATGTTGCTTCTTAGTCATAGGTTTTCAATATAGAAGGAAGTGTTGCGTTCATTGGAGAATTTATTGTGCCTGATTAATTTAAATATACAATGATCTTTCTTTTATAGTTTGGGTTCCAGTTACACAACTTGGTTTGAACATATACCGTTCTCCATGTTCAAGATCATGGCTATATTTATTTTCTGGCACAGCCACTCCAGAACATCTGTTGCTTCGCTTTCCAAATACCAATCGCCCATGGGAGATAAGCGGTCTTCGTTCTACAGGTAAGATCGATCCATCAGTTACGAGTACATATAGAACAGATTCAAACACTATTATAGTTTGATACGTATGATATATACCTTGTTCACATGTAGGATCAGTTTATTATTGACTACAGTTGTAGGTGATAGCAGTTGAGTCGTTTCCAGAGTCCATTTTACGTTCAGAGATCCCCATACGGATCCTTTCTCGATAAAGTATAGTCGCCTAAATGGGAATGAACAAAGTAGCAAAGTAACGCTTCCGATTTTGGTTGAACGAATGAAATTGCGTTGACATACTTACTGCAAAGAAACCAGTGCTATATGTTTCCCATCGTTAGACAAAGCAGCATGCGCCCAATAGGTCTCTGCTTCCATACAAGGATTTTTATTTACCAATGTCAGAATGTGCATCCCTTTCGCTTTGTGTACCGAGAATATTTCCACTCCCTGATGTAAAAGAAAAATGGTCATTTAACCCTTTGTGATATAATATGGAGTCAGTATTAAATAGAAATGAAATTCAGTTTCATTTAATGTATAACCATCGGAGAATACGTGGATATACAATAAATATAAATTTTCCTTTTTCTTAGTAAATTATAAACGGCAAAGAAGTTCTAATCCTTGTAATCGTAAAATAAATGACAGTGCTGAACCTGATTAATTCAAATAATTACGGTTTACCTTGTATGGATTGACGTAACGTGGTAAGCGTATTCGAGATATAAACTTATGACCTATTTCTTGTGCCCTGAAAAAAGGTGTACAATGGATTATAAATATGCTCTATGCGAATGAATACTACTTAATTATTCCATACCTTTTTATAATATCTGCTATCACTTTCGAATAAGCTTTCAGGGAGGAACTTTCAGTATGAAAAAATATTGATGTTTTCTTTCCTAATGTTCTGAAGAAATATTTCAACTCTTCCTGGTGAACACCTATACAATTTCAATGCACGTGTTTACGAATTGTTCACTCACGAATGAATAATTTTTTACTTACTATTTATAAATGCAGTTACTAAGCTGCAAGTTTCTAGCTCAATCTCTGTAGAAAATGAGGTACGAATCAAATGATTCAGAGGAGGTACATCCTGGTTCTGAAAGCATGGCTCTTTCGTCTACAATCAAATTCTCTGGTTAATCACACGTATAATTGTTGCAGAAACACCAGAATTATTCTGTCTTGGTCTATTACCTTTGACGGAGATACGTGAAGTTCAAAATCAAAATTAAAGGCTGACGTCTGTATAGAGTCTACCGTGGCATAGCCCAATTGACATGCTACCTCGTGGCTCAGTTTCTCAGCTATTTCATCTCCGCACAGAATCAACTGCGACACAGAATAACTCAAATGAAAACAGAATATTTTGGACGAAGGACAATTAAAATCGAAGGATATCCGTGAACATTCAGTTTCACTTTCTTACGGTGTTGGACTCGTAGAAGTTATCCCCTGGTGATTTAAAGTTGTAGCCATACTGATTTCCTAGAACGGTAGTCGAGCGAATCAACACCTGAAATTGTTGCATAGCCTGAGCCGCGTACGACCGTGACAGATCGAACGAAAATTCCGAATTGTTAACAGTAATAAAGTTTCTTTGATAACAAGGAAGTCTGAAATACCAAGATCGATATTAGCGTTACACATTAATATCAAATCGTAATACGTTTAGCATTAAATTCTCACCTGAATTCAGCATGCTTCTCGGAGCTTCCATTCTCAGAATATTCAAAAATAAATCGGACAATATTTTTGTAATCCGCGATATCGCTAATATTATAAATGTTAGGTCTCTCTGTGTCAGCCAACAATATCAAGCGTATTAGGATCGGAGAAATATACATATGTTCTATTATATTTTTCTTTTTAACAATCGAACTCTGCAACTATCAAGTGATTTGTCAACGGGCTTGTCTGTTGGACACAATTTTAGAAATAATTAGTAAATTACTTCGGAAGTACCTCATTATTTCTGTTGGAAGGCAAAATGTGAACGCTCGAGACGTCCTTTCTCAGTTTTGCAGCGATGGAATACTTGGTCACCGGTCTCTTCGGGATCAAATCGATCAAAGAAAGAAGGAAACCTTCTTGCAAGTTCAAATCAAATTCCCGTACTATCACACAAATGCCTCTGCGAAACAATTTGAACAGCTCTAGTAAACAATACCCGCAAATATCGATTTAAGGATGCACGCTTACTTGTAAACATTGTAATTTAGCTTCCTTTGCTTCAAGCCAACAAACTCAATAGAATGCTTCAGCTTAGGGTTCCCAGCATAATTGATAACGCTCTTTTGTAGGTTCGAGTAGAAAACTACAGGGAAGGTTGTATTACGGATCTGATTATCAATCTGCGAAACAGCACACGTAAATCTCAGAATCATCTCATCACCATGGAATGCAATCTTAAATGAAATTATAGCTGTACCTGTATTCTATGCACATAACCCTGCAAATAAGTCAACGTCATAGACTTCCTACAGTGCAACCAAATTGCTGGAGAGTAAGTTCTTCTCAATTTCCCGAAGAAGGGCTTAGTTATGTGCATTTTTGCCAGGTCAACCTGAAAATATATTCATGTATTCGTGGACTAGTTGAGCGATAGCGAAACACTCGACCGACTTACGTCAATTAAATTGTCTAACTGAGCCTTTTTACAAGAATTTACATATTTGCTCTCTATCCACGCGCTCAACTCTAACGACAAACTTTTCCATTTTCTGCCGAAGTAAAGCTCCCAGTGAGCCGCAGAGTCTGTCACGTTAGCGTACACCAACTCCCTCAGGGTCTCGTTCGATTTAGATACCTAAAATGCATTACCATTCTATGCTTTAAGAAACTATCAACCAGAGAGAATCAACCAACCAGCTAGTCGAGCGGCTATCGTCAACTTACAACGCTGATGCCAATGCCAGCGAGGGAAACAAATATCTCCTTCCTACTCGGTTCAGGATCAATGATGTTCTTCGCTTTTAAGTACACTGCCTCGTGCTGCGTGAATAATAGAACTCTCTGATTACTCTCCATGTAGCTCACCCAATAGACGACAGTGGTCTGTTCTGTCTGGGCGCGTTTCAATGTCGGTGACTTGACATCCTCGTCGCAGGCGTTGCTCTCGCTGCCGTTGAAACTTGCGGATTTGGTCTCTAACCATGTCGACTTGTTGCTACATTGTTTATACGAAGAGGTGGAGGAGGTCGCGTTGGTGCACGTGTCGACGATGACAAGGGGTACAACCTCTTGGCCACACCCGTCCTAAGGAATAAAATAATACATGTTTATTTCGCGCTCTATTCGCTCGTGTTTATCCTAGCTGTACTTGCCTTTTCGAACTTGGCGTCATACCCGGTCTTCTTATTGTTGTAGACATTCCAGATGAGCTCTCTGGGCTTCGTAGGATCGTCCCATGTGTACAAAAGACTTTGAAACGGATTCACCAATGCCACTTGTCCTAGTTTGTGCTGGCTGATTTTCAGAAATAGGTCGTCGCAGAAATTGTCTATCCTCACTGGTATATCGCCAGGCGTACACTTTTGGAACGTGATGTTGTAAGGGGAATTCAGACCGCCGTTGATCTCCACGGTAATGGCTGACTACAATTCCACGCGATATTTTCTCATTCTACATTCTTAAGTACATAAACATCCACAGTGTACCTATAATAATTGCCGAGTACTTTCGGTACTTACGCCGTTATCCATTCTCAGCACCGTTTTCCCGGTATGTGTGATACCGAAGTGTTGAGATACTAATTGACTGTTCCTCCACTTTATCCTCATCCTCATCGAATCCGTGACCGGCCAAAATGGCATGCTTTGTCCAGGCAGGAGGTCGTTCCACAAGTCTGCTTGATCATTCTCCTCCATGAACCTCAGAGTTCTCTTTGTTTTGTTGCTGATGTAGAAGTAAGGCAGGAACGTAATAATCTTCGTGAAATTCGACAAGCGAGAGCTCTCGATTTCAGTCAAGATTCTGTACTTCCTACCACGCTCCGTATCCTTGCATACGATCAAAGACATCGAGGTGATCCCTTCAAGGCCGAACGGTAGGGACCACTCGGACTGTTGAGCTTTCAACCTGATCGTACCCTTCTTGTTATTCTTTTGAGAGAATATAATCAACTCTTCCTCGGGAAGTTCGTTGACTACATGGGAATGACACTCCTGAAACCGTTTTATTAACCAGTCAATGTGATGCATCGTAATTTTACAGAATAATTAAGTAGCTACCTGAATATACAAAGGCAATCCGGACTTATTTATTATCCAATATTGAGATTGAATAACAATGTGCCAACTCGTGATCTTACACAATTCTATATTCAACAGGAAAGGTTTGGTCAAGTCCGATTCACTGTCCGCTGTCATCAGAATGAATTTCCTTTCCAAGTTGGTGTTCAATTTCGCTGTGCCGGTCCAGTATCCACCCAAGTAATTTTGAATCTGCCAATCGGCAACGAGAAGTTTTATACTTAACTATATATGTTTCCGATTTTTTAAAGATCTCTAAATCATCCACTATCGGCGAAACATTCATACTAGAAGTGTGCAAGAACCCGAAAATCTCTTTCGAGATCATTAAAGGAGTAAACTCATTTTTCCAGGATAGCTGGGTGCGGAATGCGCCTTCTCATTTCTCGATAATGCAAAGATGAGTTTCTTCAGGCTAGATTAATTGTTATCTAGTGCTTTTGGTTACTGAAAAAGGTTTTCCCAATCCTGGAAACGAGAATCTACCTTCTCAAGATGCTCGGAAATGCCAGACGGGTTCTCGCACACCTCTAAACTATTATCAGCTTCCCGTGAATTAACGGCACTGACCTTGAACACAAATTGTATGTCATTGTTGCAGTTCAAGGAGTGCATATTGATCTTCTCACCGGGTTCAATTTTCACTTCATAATTGATAGAAGGTATGTTGACGTCTACAACGAATGGTAACTGATTGTTGAAAATGAGAGGTGAGTGGATGCTAATCAAATAACTCGGTACTTGACAGCTTGGTCTCGTGGTTAATGGAACTTCGTTACAGGAAACCTTGACACAAAATACAGACTGATTCTCGTCCTCTTTCATTTTACAGTAAATGTCTCTCGCCACGTTTATCGACGCGCTCAGCTCTTTCCAATAAATTCCTTCTTCGCTCACATGGTACTTTCTGTAACAAACATTTATCGTGTCGTACACAGGTTGGAACGTCCGTTGTTTGTTACATGCATCACCTGGATTTCAACTTACTCTAAATAAGCGGGTAGTATATGTATAGGGAAATGATAAGCTATGTACAAAGGAATATTGTAAGTGGAATCAGGTTCAATGATTGTCATTCTAATATTGTCGTCGAATGGGTTCGTTGGCACGCCTATACATGATAGTC
The DNA here is from genome assembly GCA_028455615.1 of Lasioglossum zephyrum. Taxonomy (NCBI): domain Eukaryota; kingdom Metazoa; phylum Arthropoda; class Insecta; order Hymenoptera; family Halictidae; genus Lasioglossum; species Lasioglossum zephyrum. The sequence continues at coordinate 6,014,934 of CM052327.1, forward strand.
CCAGTTTGTCCAGCAATGATTTTTTATAGTAAAGACCCAGCGTGTAAGAAGTTTCGTTTCGAAACTGCAATTGAAATATGAAGTACGTTAAATACAATATCGCTTGGAATAAAATGGATGCTGGATAGTTCACCTGTAACGGTGATCGCACAGTGATCGTACGATGCAAATAATTATCTATCGTAGCATCGATGACCAAATGATAACGGACTTCGTGCCTGATGGGGCGCAGAGGGACCAAATTGCAACCTTGTCGCATGGGACAATAAACGAGCACGTCATCGAATCCTGAATACAACAAAGAATCCGTGAAACTCGACGCTCCCGTTGCAATCATGCGGGTGCAATTCTACAAGAAACAATCGGTACCTTGAAAAATAACACGCAACACCTCCCCCGTGATTGTCTTGTATATCCTGATGGAAGAATCGTCTTGAAATATTTCCTTGATCGGCATCGAGTGATTTTGCACAGCCGGATTAGGATCCGTGAACTCTATGTCGTTCTCCGCCCATTGCGGACTACCATGTGCAGATTGAACTTCCGGTTCCGGGCTACTTGGAACACTCGCTGGTGAATCGATGTTATGGTAGTCTTGGCTTGCTATAACGCGACTGCCAGTCTTGTTATCTTCCTACAACGAAAGGAAATAAGGTTGAAATCAGATTCAAAAAGACGTTCAGTGTGTGTCTGGTGCACTGACATCTGTCGAAGCAAGCAGTTCTATCCGACTTTCGTGACCGATGGCGTTGAACAGATTCAGCTTCCTGCTACTGGTGGCTACTATTGGTATTCCACTGTTAGCTTGATGAAATGTGTTCATAATAACGTCCGCGACAGCAATTAAGTTGGGGGTTACTATAAGATTCAGTTTCTCCTCAGTGGAAACGGTGATGTAGACTGCCATGTCGTTGGATTTGATCGACTCACGACCGATCGGACCAACTGTAATTAAACATTGTTATTAATGCCTCATTCTCTTTTGGTGGAAATATATTCTACAGTGTTAAACTTGTTATAAAATATATGTTTTTAGCACATTAAATAGATACGTCGGCGTGTACGAAGAGTACACGCGGTCTGAATGGATAGTTTAACCTGTTAAAATAATTTTATGTATTCTATCGAATGCTAGTTTCTCACAAGAATCCACATTGCATTCTGGTGTCAATTCCAGCCCTTCATCCTCGTTTGTGCTGGAGTTATCGCTGTCGCTGTCCTCCTCGCCGCTGCTATTACTGTTGAATAAATAATTCGACGTTCTCATCAACTTTTTCTGACCCTCGTCGTCGTCTGTGTCAGAATCTTCTTCATACGGTTCGTACAGTTCAGTGTCTGAAATAATGTAGTCATGGTTCAATCGCGTATTCTGTTTCACCAAAAGAAAACATCGAGTTCAAACTGTGTATTACCGTTTGGTTTTGGCACAGCCAAATGATCCGGAGATATGAAAACCATGTCCGTAAAATCTTGGTCGATGCTCTTCAAGCCTTTCTTCTTGGTCTTCATTGCGTCTTGCTTTATCTGCTGGTACGGATCGGTCCAATTCGAATTCACCATGAAAGCTTCGCCGTGACGCATCTACAAGTAACACAGTAAACGCCAGGATAAAGAGTGCTCATTTCTGCCAGCGAAAATTATTCATCTGTTTACTAACAGCAAAGAACAGGTTTTAAACGAACGAAGAATACCTTTATTATCAATTCCCACGGTCTGTAGTTAGTATCGTCGTCGGAGCACAAATCGATCAATGGCTCCCAACTCTTGTAATCCGCGTTGTAACAAAACGCGTGGAGCTTCATGCTAGACTCTAAAGAGAAATTGTTGAACCAGTCGTTGATGGAGACGGTTACGATGTTCTCTATCTTGATAATTGGCAATCTCTCGGTCAAGTATTCGATCTCCAGCAACAAAGAGATGACCAGAGGCTTTAGATGGACAGTTACTATTTTGTCACTGCATTCGCACAGCAGATTTAAATCATCTGCAACATCCAAAGAAAACGTTGTCAATCTGGTCGGAGGTCCGAATTCCAATCAAATTTCGATTCTTACCGTCAATTGTCTTTTTGTAAGGTACGTTTGATATTTTCTTCGGCGTCCACAAGTTGAAGTGCGCGTTGAAATCCTGGTGAAATAGCTTCTCCTCCGCTTTGATGTGCATGCTTTCCAGAAAGCTCGTTGCTTCGTTCAATATCTAAAAAAAAAAAACATTCTTGCGTATGTATCACAATTGATCGAACTACTCGATTTGTTGGTACTTACGTCGATGAACGTGTGAATGATTTCTGCAGACAAGTGGATATCAATAGCGTTGACAGTGACGGTATAGTCAGCATTGAACTCCGGTGCTTCCTCTTTCCTACAGATCTCTATGTCGCAGGGACATAGTAGCCAATAAGGAGTCTGTTTCGCGTAATTTCCTTGTTTCTTTGACTTTGCACGAACATCGGTAAAGGTGCAAACGATCGAGGACGAACAGCTATGCCTGCTGCTCTCAATGGTTACCTCTGCCTGCAGTAGAATCACATGCGAGTTGCTCGGCTTCAGGCCTCCGAAGAGCAAGATCTCCGGTTTGTGTATTCTCACAGATACAGAAGCATCTAGACACGTAAAATACCAGTTGTTATTGCAATTCCGTACGAATGGCAAATAAACGACAAACATACATGCGCAGTCGTGGCAGGTCAACACGTTGACTAGCGAAGTATAGTCCCAAAATATTGAACAAAATTAAACCATCATTTTATCTACCAACAAATTTTTTCTCGCGTACGAACCATAAAGTAGTCAACGTGTGAACGTTAAACCTCTTGCCAACCGATGCTTGTTACATATGGAGAGGGAGCAAAACAAGCTAAACAGAAAACCGCAATCGAAGCAACATGACGTTACAAACGCAAGTACCTGGCTCCTCCTTAAAATATTGTGCGTATTTTAATTTATCTCTCTCCGCGCTGGCAATGTCCCTGTTCTTGATTTAAAAGAAACACGCATCGAGACGATAATTATGTCGTTGCAATAATAGATATACTTGGATGTCACGAAGAAGTTGTGTAGATCGGTCGATCGGATCGAATCGAAACGCGATTTCTACTTACTGCTTTTTGATTGTGGCTCTCGTATCCGTGATTAATGATTCCCTCCTCAACCTGGTCGGCTGGAATCGAATCCATGATGTACCGTGTTAAGTGCATCACGAATGGCACGGACAGGTTCATTCTGACCTCCTGGATGAGCGCGTCGAGACACTTCTCGCCAGCAGGCGCACAGGTGTACGCGATGTCAACGATAGGCGACATCGACACAGATATACAGGACTCCGGATGCGCTCCGATCAATCTTGCAGGTGCCTGGATTATTCTACAATGGAAAAAAATAACAGCATTAACAAGGTTCGCTGTTCGCCGCGTGTGCAGAGAGTAGAATGCTTTACAGACTTCCTTATAGCTTGAGAATCCTTCCTGGTATCTTTCAAAATGCAACTTTGAAGAGATAGCTTCATCTTTAAAGCCTTGTCGCTGTAGAACGCGTAAGTGTTGATCAGCTCGCCGAAGGTTAACCTGCATAGGCCATGATTCAGGTCGCGAACTGGTGAACTCAACACCTGCGAATGAAAAGCTTCTGCTTAGAACAAATTTCGCCGTCTCATTAAAACTTTGATCTTGTTGATTTTAACGCATTACCGACGCAACAGCAATTTTCATTGTGAACTAATAGGTCACCCTCGATAACGTCATCTAATAGTTTCATTTAAGATTGCAATGTAAAAGAAAATTTCTATGCTTTCTTTTCGTTCAGCACAATTGTTGAAAATCCTATTAGGCTTCTAGTAGGTAATGTGTTAAGATAAAGAGAATAAAATGACTGAAAGTTATACCTCCTCCGAGTCCAAGAACAAATTTAATTGCAGCCCCTCGAGAGTTAATTTCGCGTTCACCTCGCACACGGTATTCTCGTTGTGAGTGAGAAAATCTTCCAGTTTCTGCACCATCATGTCCTGATTGGACTTCGTCAGTTTCTCTTCTACGTTTGAGTGCGCTTCATTTTCGTGTATATCTTCAAACAGTACGATCTTCGATATGTTGTCTTTCCACACTAGAATGCTTGACTTGAGATCTCTTTGGCTCAGATTGATGTACACAAAATCCATAGTTCCTTGTACATTGAATAATCCATATGTCTGAAACTCCATCGCGCTGCGATATTCGGTTTTTCTTTTGATATCAAAGTGGATATGTATCGGCTCTACTATCGGCTCCTGTGAATCAAAATTTCCATTATTATCCATTAAAAGGAGTACACGCGTAATCGATGAATCAACAATAAATTATACTTGAATTTCTAAATCTCTACTGAGTGTCATGATCGCCCTAGACACAGTCAGGTTTTTCAGCTTCACCAGAATGTTGTCGATTATCAGATGGTTTCCATCGGTTTTGGAATTCTCGGTCGATTGTTCGACCTTTTTGAAAAAATTCTCCACCGACAAAACACCTAGATAAACAAATATATTAATCATTGCAATCGATCGATAATCTTGTCTACTTTTTATTAGCGAGCACAACCTGTATTTAACACCAAAAGACTGGGAACATCTTTCCTTTGCGGTAGCAGGAATATAGGACCTTGTATGTCGATGAAAATATGCAGCTTCGTAGCGCTCTTCTTAAACTCTTTGATACCGTTTGTAACTTTATCGATCAAGTAATTTTGAAATTGCATATAGTAGGTTGAAAAGAACGGCGCTAGGAAAAACTGTGGAACGAATCGAATTTGTAACTGTCGATACTCGCAGGACCTTTCCAAGAATACGTGTCGAAGGTTTGTACCTTTAAATCGTACAATATTTTCGAAACGAGCACACAGTTCATTCGTCCAATGGAGAGCTTGAAAGTTCCATCTGACATCACGTCGTCCTTCTTCGTGTCAATGTCGGAACATGTGTATAGCCTCGGCATGTGTCTGACATATTTCAAATCTAGCACTCTATCCTCATCGGTGGTTAAAAGCTTAAAATAAAACGAATTAACTAGAGTACACGAAGCAAGGTTCTCATTACCGAGAATCGTAAATCGAAGATCATAGAAATTACTTTAGAATATAAAGTATCGTCTTGCAAATCTTCGACAGATAAGTGTCTCAAGTGTGCACGCAAAACCATCCTCTCGTTGGCGTTGTAGATGCAGTCGTTCTCCAATCCAAGGACTTGTATCTCTAACAGATCCATATCTTTGTCGCAAAAACGAAGAACGAGCGCGCTGAGTCTCGCCGAATAATTCAACTTGATGGCACCTGAAAATTTGCACATTCATCAAAGTTGGCAGTATTTATGTTTTAGTGTTACAGCAGTCTATTGCGCTGTACCTGGAGGAATGGGTGGATCGTTATTCTTTATTTTCCACTGCGCTATAGTGCGAAATATTTTCTCCGCGAAACTGATGAGATTATTCTTCTCGAGTGTACTAAAAACAATGTTGTTTTAACACTGGGTTTATGGACCCGGCAAAATGATGGGTTCCAATTATTTTTAATTTACGATTATTGAGAAATGCTTACTTGATCAAACCGAACCAGTATTTTCGAAGTTTCATTAACGCAGGTCTGTGAAGATTTATATGAACACTGAGAATATTTACGACGAGCGATCGCTCGATGCTTTTGAAGTGGGATTTGAAGTCGGGACAGTTCGATTTTACCTAAAGAATTACAAGCTCTTAGAAGCATAAGTAAACGAATTATAATGATTTTAATGATAGTTTAAACTGTTCTGTACCTTACGGTACGATACGACAAGAACTTCGTGCGGCTCTTCGGTAGATATCAACTCCAAGTAAGATCCTGTTACACCCGCATTAGTTTTGTCCACCAAAAGTATAGATCCGACTCCAAACTGAACAGCAGGACCGTACACCATTAGAGCAGTCTCAAGGTACAATCCGTGGAGTCTCAAATTCAAATACGGCTCTTCTCTCCCTTCATTGAAGCATACCAAGTGAAACGATAGCTAAGAAATTTGAACACATTATTAGAAGATTCGTGGCACGATAATCAATTAGAGGAAATTTTCGTGCGCGAATAATACCTCTCCAATGGCAAATCTCAGTAACAATTTGATATGATTGCACGGAGACACGTTATCATCGAATCCAGACAAATGTATCGTTTTAGATAATTGTTCCAAATCTTCTTCGCTGATTTCTGAAGACACTACACTCCTGTCGACGAAAACATCTCTTATCGACCGGTTACTTGCCATCGTCTCAAGAAATAGCTACCCAACGAAGTATCGAAACATATATTTTTGAAGTTAGTATTAAGTCTTACTTGGTTACCTATCGAGTTTCTGTTTCTGCATATTACTGCCCAGCAGTTCTTTGGTAACGTGATTGAACTTGTTCTGCAACGTTCCAATTGATAGCACACACACGCTGCGTTGAACAGTCTTCAAATGTTTTATCGTCACGACGACCGAATCAGGACTCTTTTTCGAACCGTACTGCTTCCAATTGAAATCACACTTTTTAAAGTTTTGCTGATAATTCAACAGCAATAAATTCAAAAAGTGAACAACCATTTGTATCTTGTTCTCGGACAGGTTGAACTTGATGCTCGAAATCGAAACGTTCACCTTAGTCCTGTGAAATTGAGCATTGCAATAAGCTTGGTTGCGATTCGATTCGAACTGTAAAAACACACCTGGGTAGTTGATGGTACTCCGGTTTTATACTGTACGAGATGGTCGTGTTTGCTTGTATCTTTTGCACGAAGTGGCACTCGGAATCTTTTCTTTTCCTGGCTGTTCTCCAATCGTCTCCTATAACGTATAACGAGGACGTTAAGAGCTGCGACCGAAGTTTACGGGGATAGCGAAACATACCCGAGTGGCAAAACAAAACTTGTGCGCCAAAGAATACAAAGTGTATTCTATCGTAAAGCAATTCTTCCAGCTCCATGAGCGTGGCGTCCTCGAGCTGCAAGTTGGTCGCTTGAAGTTCGTTGGACACAATCACGTTACCAAAATCCAGAACGAGAATGTCTCCACCTCTAAAATCCCTTCGTGTTACGTACAGATTCAAACGACAATTGTGTTACATCTAGGAAATGTTTCATATTGTACACACTTCTGTATCGATCCATGTTCGGGAAACACAATGTACGGTCCTTTAATGTCAATTTTGAAACTAATTCGTAGGGTTTGAGAAACAATATTGTCTGCTAAAACCAGGAGGTTCCCTTTCATGTACTCGTAGAGCTTGTACATCCATAGAATCGTGGTACGAATGTTTGCGTCGTTCAGCTTAAAGAATTGTATAATCTCCATCGCAGCATGCTGAAATTTTAATAAATACATGCGTTCTCATATAGTTTGTACGGTATATATCACATTGCACTTACGTGGTAATAAGTAACTTCAACTGGCTCGAGTTTTAAAGATATGTCGAAAGTTGGATCCACGTTTTCTCCATTCTTCTCGAAGTCTATTGCCAAGAAGTTAGTCGACACGTTGTCTGAACAAAAAAATGATCAAAACCGTAAATAGAATTTTAATTTGTATGGATAATATGTTAAATTACCTGTGAGAATGTTGTCTACAGTGATTAGAGGCACCAAATCACCTTCTGGAGAAACACCTTCCACTACAAAGCTCTCGGCTCGAGCAGACACTTTAAAAGCAGACATGATCGGCTGCACCTCGATGCTCGTCAGAAACTGTGTCATAGTTATAACAAGTATTTCTCTGTCGCTGTTGTTGAGGAAACTTAAACAAGCGTTCGCCAAAGTGAAATTGAATTTATAATCTGCAATGAAAAGTTATCCTTATTGTTCGCAATATACCTAGTGTATTAATGTACAGAAAAATAATTGTACCAATAGGTTGCGGTAGCTTTTCTAACTTTATCTTTTTCTCTAATGCATTGTTGCCATTACTCTGTGATAATTTTTTGGTTTCTTGCACGTCGATACCCTCGACGTTCGAAGTTTTCCCTTCTAAGAATGAAGACGCGTTCTCCATATTATTTTGTATCGAGTGCACGCCGCTCAAATCATGAGACTTCTCTTCCATAGTTTTATTTTGCAATTCTTGTCTGGCATGTTCTCTGGCGATTACTATGTTCAGTATCGTTAAACAATCTTCGTACTTCTGTAAATCTAATTTTAGTTCTGTATCGTTCGGCCTCAGTAAACTCTGCAGACATGTTTCTTTATACTTTCTGTAGTTTTTCCTGTGTTCTCTGATTCTCGTCCAGGTATACGGTCTCACGTTGTACTCTAAAATCGAATTGTAAGCATATTTCCACCAAGCTAACGCATTCTTTGGCACAGCTTCGTTTGGACGATACTTTATATAAGGTCTACAACATTATTGGAGTAAATAAAGACATATTCATGTTTGAAGGTAGATTTTTGATCACATACTTATTTATAATTGCGCGTTCCAGCGAATCGTAAAGATGACAAAATGTAATGTACTGCTGTTCAGTAACTTGCATCGCGACGTCGTGCAACACTATATCGACTAACATGCGACATGTTTGAGCCTCGTTTCCTTTATGTATAATTACCTTTATCTTTGCCGTGAAAGGTTTCAGAACTGAAACACGTTCAAAATGATATTAATTCTTCTGAACAATTAACTACTTTAGAATGGAGTGAATCTTACAAAGATACTAATAGCTCAAGCGGTCGAAGTTTAATTGCCAAAAAAGAGATTTTGCTAATGTCTTAAATAATTGATGCATCATTGCAGGACTGAAAATGAAGCAGAAAAGAGTACATACGAAACTGAAATTCCTTGTCTCCAACACCAAAAGTTTGCAGAGATTTATGCATTGTATCCTTCCACTCTAGGACTGCAGACATGTCCCAGTCACACCTGTTGCTTGCGAGGGAAGATTCAGTGTCATGATCCATATACATGCTTAGAGATTCTGCTCTCACTAATTGATAAACTGTGTTGACGTTGTTTCCACAAACACCAGGCTTCCATTTGCTAGAATATATTTTATAATAACGAATGTTTCGTGATACAATGAAATAACTTGAGGAAACAATTACCTGTTTGTAGTCATCACAGATACACTCTGAATACAGATACCAAATGCGCACAGAGACTTGTTTAACTTCTCCTCGTATCTAATATGTACATTGTTGATAGTGATTTGAAAGTTTTTTGTTACCGACGTTAATATGTTGTCGAAGAATTCTAAAAATGATTGAGCATATTAACAACTGCATCGAATAGGGAATTGAACTGTATAAACTACCTGCTTTATGAGGTTCATGTTCCTTTAGATCTTCCAATATCTTTTTCTTTTCAGCCCTTATTAATTTTTTTTGTATCTCAGCATCGTAAGCACCGTGAGCAGCAGGCACTGCTACTATGTACACATCCTTGAAAGTTCAGATTACAATGTTACGGATACAATTTGCTAATTGCTACCAAATAGTTGATAAGAAGAAGAATTAATTAATTTTCTACCTCGATACAGAGGATAATAGGTTGAGAAAATAATCCAGACCATGGGATTTTTAAAACGATCTTTCCTATAATTCCTAGTTCTACCCTGATGGGTAGACCAAGCTGGTACTGGAAACAATCATTCGAACATATTTCACTGGTTTTCCATGAAAATTAAAATAGAGATTTCGGATGAGGTGTACGAGAGATGTCTTACCAGAGCCTCGGGTTTTAATTTGAGATCGGTCAAACAGGTATCGCCGGAAAAAATGCCGACATTAAATTGCTCGGTATCCAGATCTTCAACATACTTGCCCAGGAGCCGGTTCAAAAACGCTGCTATGGCACCCTCGAACATCGTTCCGCATTTAGGTGAATCAACGGCAGTTGTTTACCTGTCGCGTTCAGTGTGACACTGTTTTCTAACACGGGTTCCTTTCATAACCTTAAGAAATTCGTAAAATAAATTCCGTCATGCGCGACTCCACGACAAGGATTTTATTGATCCCCCCGGGCTCTCTCCTTGGGATTTCGCTGGTGATGCGTTCAACGCGAACCCGTTTCGAACCACCATGGACGACTTCGGTCCAGTCCATTCATTGTCATATATTTTTTAACGAATACAAATAAAATACAGATAGAACGTAATTTGAATTCGATAATCGAATTACCGAAACTGAAGGACGATCTACGAAGCTGGCGGGCGATACGGAACAGGACAGGTTTACCACCAATCTATAATAGCACTTGTTTATTATTATATCGTACAAGATTGATCGTTTTAATTCTTGTATTTACAATAACGGCGTTATACCTGGCGAAACTGATAGTCAAACGAAACAAGGTGGTATCGGTAATTACGATACATTCAATCTCAAAACGAGTTTGATAGATAGTGACTATGATCGTGCTCGCTTATAATCACAATGGCGGTGTTCGACTGTTACAATTATTAACAGAGGATCTTGTCTGTACAGAAATATTACAATAGCGAGGAAATTAATTGCACACTTGTTTTCACGCAAACTTCTTAAATAAACGTTAATACAGCTGCACTACAAACGAATTAAGATTTCCTCTTTACCTAAGTATTGCCTATTATTCGAATTTTAACGATATTTTAAAACGATTCTATCATGATCGGATGAATGATCTAAAAAAATTGGTATATAAACGCCTAAAATGCGTCATATAACGACATTTAAGTATGTATATATACAGAAATGTATATACGTGTCTGTGTATATTACATGATCATTGCCCTATAATGGTTCTCTTAAACGGTCAAATGTTTCGTCTCTCCGGTATTGGGATCCACTAAAACTTTCTCTTTACAGCCATTTCCGTTCGGACTGTTGCCGAACGAATTAGTATCATTAAGGGGGAAGAATCTTCCGTCTTGATATTCTTTAAACAATAGTTCTGTCGACTTCTGTTTATCCTCCTTTCCATTGCCGGATGGTTCCTTCATCGTTAACGTTAAGAACTCAATGATTAGATAGGACTCAGGCTTGTAAAGTCTAGTAAAGTGCAGCCTGATATGTTCGCCGATATTCTCATCTTTTCTCGGTCTGTAATCGCAATGGGGACAGGACGGTGTTACTCGTTCGATACCGTGGCGGCGTTTATGGGCGTCCATGACATCTCTGTCGCAGCTCGAGAAGGGACAGCTCTGGCAGCGTAACATCTCAGTCTCCTCGTTATGCGACCCAAGCATACCCTTTTTCTGCATCAGTATCAACGATTGTTTGTCCTGGTTGGAGGCTTGCATGCCGGCGTAGTTTAGCATCGCGTTGCCGTTTAAAGACGCCGCGGCCGACGAGCTGCAGGACGACTTGAGAGTCTTCCCCGAACGGGACACGGATGCCACGTTATCTGAAACGGTGTCGCTGTCGATGGTGATCGTGTCGTCTTCGAATTTTCGACGCAAGGCTTGAGCCTCCGCGTTCGCATGATGCTTCTTCAGGTGCTGAACGTAATTCGCGTAGTATTTGACGGAATAGTCACAGGTGTCGCAACGGTATCTCTGTTTCGCGCCATGCAACGTCAGATGAACCCTATACTGTTCCCGCTTCTCAAAAGCGGAGGGACACTTGTGACATTTGTACCGTCTCTCTTTTAGTCTGCCGTTCCTTACGCAACCAGGATAGACGAAGTTCGGATTGCCTCGCATGAACAGTCCAAACTGAGGATCGGAGGGCGGCGGCGACAGATTCGCGGTTATCTCGCTAGTCTCGTTCTGTCGTCGGTGAACTACTTGATGTTTCACCAGATTCTGGGCAGTCTTCGAGGAGTAGTCGCACTCGGTGCATTTGAATCTGTTGTTCGATCCGTGCAGCGTCATATGATACTCCAGAGCATCTAACTTAAAGTAACGGGCAGGGCATTTGGCACAGGTGAACACTTGGTTCCCGGTCCTCGGTTGATTCGAATTGTTAAAGCCGTTGCCAGAGGTCTCGGAGACCTCGACGACAATCCACGCGACTGTGCAACTCTGGCTTGAATCCTGGCCGCCTGCTTCGACGCAAGCCGTGTTGGGAGGTGGGTATCGTTGGGAGTGACCGTACAGAGACAATAAGTACTTCGTACGCTCCTGATACTCCGTCGAGTGAGCCTTCTGATGGGCCAACAGATGAGCAGGCTGCCGAGCGGCGTACGAACACCATTGGCATGAGTACGCCAACTCCGTGGAATGGTATCGCAAGTGGATTCTCAGTTCTTTCTCGTAGAGGAACCGTGCCGGGCATTTGCTGCAACAATGCACCAACCTGGAGTCGCGGAGATCCGGCTCCGAACCTAATACGGGAGTATGCGTGAATCCAAGAAGCGTAGTTAAGTCGCTCAGTTGCTGAGAGTCGGGTCTGGTGTTGTCCACCAAACAGTGAACAGTACCCAACGACCCGGAATGCATTTCCGTGTGGGCGACCATGATTTCTCGACGGGCACAGGTAAAGCTACAGTCGGTGCAAGCGATGATGGGTCCTTGACTGGGAGTGTCGAGGTGCATGGTCTCGTGATCACGGACCTCCGCGCGTCTAGAAGACACGTACGGACAATGACGACATTTCAGCATCTTCGCGAGGGTGCCGTCTAGTCTAGACACCCAGACTAACGGCGCGTCTGGCAGTGATCGCGTATCTAACAGTAATGGCGGCGGTGTATTGGCATTCTTCGAGGAGTTCGATATGCAGGTCACGTTGTTCTGCGTGGTTATGTGGATCACCTGTTCCATAGACCTCTCATGTTTCGTGCGACTGTTACCTGAAACGAAAAACAACGAATCAGCAACGCTCAGTAACATCAAAGGGTACAGCAAACTTACCGTTATCAGAATTAGTCTGTTGCTCATTATATTTAGCTGATGAATAATTATAATCCGTACTTTGTTGGTGCACGACCGCGAGCTCCTCTCCATGGAGTCTCACATGATCCAAAAGTTCCCTGCAACGAACACACATTTTTCCTCTCTCTTTCTTAAAAGGTATAGGGTTTATTTTCATAAAGCATTAATACATACGCTTTCGTGCTGACGTAATAGGGGCACAGATAGCATTTGAAAATGGCTTCCAAGTTGGGGCGATGATGGACTCTGTGTGTGGACAACGTTGCAGCGTCTGGCGCGGAAAATGGGCAATCACCGCAACCGAATGGATTCTACAGAGATGTATAATTCGAGTTAAAGTACAGTTAGAATTCTTGGCAGAAAGAATTCGATCAAGTGGATGAAGCATCAATCATTTTTCTATGACGGAAGGTCTAGAGAATCGATCGTATTATCAAATTTATTCTGCTGTATTTGTCTAATGCATATGTATTCGGGATGTTTACTTTTTCGTCTTCGTTGCGTTGCTCCGATTCATTGTGGGACTTTACATGCAAAGATACAGTCTCTCTGTTCGAATGTCTGAAGTTGCAACGTTTACATTTCCACATGGTACGTTTATTGTCTGGGGAGAGCGTAGCGGAACTGGATCCACTCTGTCCGTTTGGTGAGATCAAGTTATTTTTTAGCAAGGATTGACCACGATTTCGAGCGGCAGATTTTAACGGAGGCGGTGGTCTCAGACCAATATTGATAGTGTTAACATTACTCCCTTCGCTTGTGGACACAATTGAGACCGGAGTGGAACTATATTCCGGAGTTTGCAAATACTCGTTGCTGTTCATAATCAGCAACTTAGTCGGTGGCTCATCTGAACTAGTCTCTTCCACGCTACGCTCTTCCATATTTTGCTCGTCCCATGATTGTTGCTCCACCTATGGAAGGACAGAAACGGATTACATTTGATATGGAATCGTTTTGATGATGTACGCGCGAAACGTTGCTGCTACGCGACGAGAAACTCGGTAATTTGCTAACTCGGTAGAAAATCTAATCGGCACACTGAGAATTTTCTTTGGAAAAACTGAAAGTCACTTTCGAAGCATCAACACATTTAGACAATTATTCTTTATTTGTCGTGTCGGTTTCAATTACTAAGAATATGCTTGTAATTTCAATAAAAATATGAAATCATAACACCAATCAAGTGTCCAAGCGCTCCGATAAAAATAAATTTTTTATATACATATATGTACACTATATATGTATACGTGTATATATTCTTTTCCGTGTTCTACAGATAGAACAGTGTTAAAGGATCATCACTGGTGCTTGTCGTAGGTTGTAAATAAAACAAAAAGATACGAGCAAAGTCAGTGCGCCAAGAAAAAAAAATTAGACGACAAGCACTGGTTCGCTAACAACTAATATGGACTAGCTCGGCTTAATGTAAGTGAAATTAGTGCTTTCACCTGTGCAAGATACTTGTTATACTTGGAATAATTCCGTCGACCGGTTTCATCCGTCATAAGTACCCTGGCAGTCATATGAACTGGATCTTTAGCTGCTTTAAGTTTAATATGTTTTGTGATGTCCCACCGCCAGTTAGAGCGGTACGCGCACAGGGAACACTCGAATGGCTTCCGATTTAAATGACCGACTATATGAACGTGAAAGCGACTTGCGGTAGATGCCCAAAATGGACAATGCGGGCATTTGAATACCCGTCGGCCACTTGGATGCGCTGAGGTGCCTTCAACCTGACAAAAGATTTTACTGCCTTTATCAAAATAAACTGTTAAACCGCTCTCGAAACACAATTGGCTACGGTCTCGATCGCCATAAGGGAAACATTGAAAGCACATTCTTAATAATAAAAAGATGTATGTACAAAAACGTAAACAAAGAGGAACAAAAAAAAAGATATCGAATACAAACATTAACAACAATTTACCGTAATAGCATCGCATACTTAAAATAATTGATCGTGACTTCAAGCTGAAGTATGCATTCTAAGTATGGAGTACGAGTACGCTCCAACTTTGTCATCCCGAATTATTGTCTGTATTTCGAATATTTCAATAAAATCAAATGGATTAGAACTCTAGTGAAACATTGAAGATAAAGAAAATATTTCGGATGATAAAATCGGAACGGGCGCTCTGCATTGTAATGGCCATACAAGGTGCTTGCAATGAAAACACTTAATATAAAAAATTTTTACCGGTATATAAGATATATATATATATAATATATATGTTATGTATACAATCAGATCTGTTGACTCTCGTATTGCAATTCGTCTATTCATTCGTGTGCGTGTGTTCATTTCATTATTCCATGTGCACGCGGTTAGATAAAGTATGTATTGTATATAGATAGATTATTTCTATAGAAACATCATACCGATGATCCAGAAGAATTGAGTCCACTGAGATTTACGTCCCAATCCGTTTGCGCTGGGAATGCATATTCACCGCGATACGAGGTCACACGTAGTTCTGAACAATTCGATAATTTTTCTAAGCTACTGTCTATGGACGAATCGTTGCTCGCCAAGCGACAACACTGCATATGCGTTTGTAGATCAGTCGAGCTTTTGCAACGTCTTCTGCACTTTGGGCAACGCGTCGTGCCCACAGACACGCTGAGAGCAGTGTGGTGTGTTTGTTTGTGACAAGCCAGCTCCTCCATGCTACTAGCTTTAAATGTACACCAGCATTTCAAATCGTTCGTGGTACTTACTGCTACCTCCGCCACTCCATTATTTATCGACGCCGATGTAGTAAGCTTTTCCTTTAGCTTATCAAAGAAGGACGCATTTTTTTTTTCAAACAAATCTGCCGCGTTATTCGCATCTTTCTTTAAGTTGTTGACCTGTTAGAAGTACGTTCGAATCACTAACAAACAAAATCCATAAAAAACGAATCAACGATCGCGCGTAACAGTAGAAAACAAGGTGACTAACTTCTTTATTCCCATACAACCTGGCCAGTTCCGTGTCTCTGGCAATTTGAGCGAGTTCCGGCCGCACTCTCACGCGTGGAACTTTTAATAGTGTTGTGGAGGATCCACTGGCAGTACTATTGGATTTAGCAGGGCTCAAAGGAATCAACATTGGCAATGGTTTTCGAGACTTGTTCGGTGTAACCGGTGCATGACACTCTGCCAGATGTCTCTGCATTTCCGAGTCCCAGGCGGTAATGAACTGACAGCCCTTCTCCTCGCATTTCAACGCTATGCATTCTGCATTCGCTATTGCACTCCTTTTATCTTCCATAGAATTCATCGATTGATCGGACATGAACGAATCGCCGGGACTGAGAGACACTGTCGTGCTTCCGGATAAGTGAAGCGCATCTCGGAAATCGCTCGCGCCCACCTAAAACCATAAACCATATAGATTTCGAACACATACGCAACGTATCAATAATATTTATTGACTACAATAGTGTACCTGATTGTAACGCTTAGGACTATTTCTCGGCTTACGCTCAAAAGGTGCATTAGACTTGCGATTTGTCTGTCCTACGGGTGGCTCGTGGTGATTGGTCTCGTGCACTGTCAAGCTCTGCCTGATGTCAGCCGTGAAATTGCAAGCACGGCACTGAAAAGCTCCCCCTCCTCCATGGTTCCTAGTGTGTCTGTCCAAATTCCACTGCAAAAAACACGTTTGCTGTTATTGATTTTTCTCTGAAACAAATGATGTTCCGCATTCTGTAGAAATTGCATTAACCTTGTACGGCGTACGAAAATCACAGGCGTCGCACTTGATCATTGGCATGGAATGATACTTCACGTGTTTCGTGTAACGAGCACGTACATGCGTTACATAGGAGCATTTGGAACATCGAAAGAATCTCCTTTTCAAATGGTGCACTCTTTGGTGGGTTTCTAGGTCTCTCGAATTTAATGCAACGTACGGACACATTGAACATCGGTATCCGGTGTGGCGTGCAAACTTCCCCTGGAAACCATTATGCGCTTATACATTTGACACTAACTTACTCTGAACTGCTGTTATACTGTAATGCCCTTGTTAATTTTATAAAATAATAAGATTTACTAAATTATTCGTATTTTGAAATTAAATTGTTCTGGCTAAAGTATAATTTTTCGATACTTTACTCGTCTATTTGCGGATGCGTAAAGGAGCAATTAAATCTCCATTACCGATTCGACATCCCCCCGTTGAAAACGATTAGAACGACAACAATGTGTACCTTTGGTTTGTGCTCCTTTTTTAGATGGTCGAGGTAAGCCTTAAGAATCGGAAGTTGCTTTGGAGGTTTGCAACTTTTACATTCGTAGCTCTGCGAGGATCCGGTACAATCAACGAGGTCGTCTTGATCGCCCTTTAAACTGTCCTTCGCGGAATCGTCGTCTTTGTCTTCGAACGAAAGCTCCTCGGAGGAGGTTCGCGACTGTTGCTCCTTCATCGTGGTTTCCTTAAGATCTTCTTTAAGGTTACCTTCTTTTTCCTTGGATTGCTGAGGCCGCGGACGAAGTGCACGGAGACGGGGCAGCCTTCCTGACATCTTGGACGAGGCTCGTTCTATCCCACGTACGTCCTCCCGTGTTCCTGTCGCGCATCGGGAATATTCTTTTAATTCCCCTCAACCTCCTCCCGGAGCCCCGAGTATCTCGCGGCAGGATAAAAAAAGGTGAACGGCATTCACTTCTCCATCGGTTTGCACCGTTTTCTCTTTCCCGATGACATTAACGTGACGAGCCGCTGGCCTACGGTCGCGTACGCAAATCTCCCCCTCTCTTTCTCTCCCTTTCTCTCACTCACTCTATCTCTCTCTCTCTCTCTTTCTCTCCTATTCACGTGTATGTGCCTTTAAAAACGATTTTCCACCCGCGATTTAAAATTCGTCGGATTCCCGGATGTACCGCATTCGTTCTTAAGGGAACATTTCCTCGAATTCTGCTGACCTATCAAACCGTGACGGAAGACCCCGTGGTGCACCTTTGCGGAAATACACGAATACGGAACACTGCTCGGTGGTCGCGCGATCTACACGCTACACGCCGCCATTTTTCTTTTACTTCCGAATGAAACTCTGCTGACGAAGAAGACTCGAAAGAAATTCTCCCGCGAAGGAGCGCTGGCCTTCCGAGAGAAAAATCGCGCGGCGGAATATCGGCAACGAGAAAATCATATTTTATTCAAATGTCTTTCCGTCGAGTCGCGGATACCTACGCTTACGTTGATACGCTGGCCCCGTGCAGACAACATCGATCACTGGAAACTAGTACTCGCGTGTTCGTAAGATCGCCTGGCTGATCATATCGACGAAACGGATCTCTGTATCGAAATATTGAAAATAAACATTCCCGGTAATTCGAATTGCCTACGTTTCGATATTTTATTTGCGATAACGTTGCTCCGAGTTCGCTCTATCAGCGTCGACTGTAGTTGGAAGGAAAATAATTTGGTTCCTCTTATCGGAGCAACAACCGGTCGTTGCGAGTAAAACTTCGTCGAACGGTCTGCCTTTTCCTACTCCCGACATCCGGTTCACATGATACGACGGCCGATCGCAGCGAGTCGGGGTGTCGTTGGTACATTAATCATTCTCATGCGCATGGATTTCTCGTCGGCGATCCGCGCGACGATCTACTCGGCGTTAGCGGCGGTATTCGATAAACCGTGTAATCTCCGAGCGGTCTGTACGATAGAAAAAGGCTCAGTTCCGGCGGCGTCAAGATGCACGCGAGCAACAGAGAAAGAAGAAGATCCAGTTTCCCGAGACGCGTTCACGATTTCCGTTTCTCCAAGCGATTTCCGGTTCATGATCGAACGACCGCTGGCTCTCCGACAGGGACGGCCATACACAATAGTGTGCGTTGTTGTGCGTGTGTCTCGCGCGAGCCAAGAAAAACGGGGAGGAGAGAATTCAATCTCGGATTCGCTGATAGGAAACAAACCTCGAGCGAAGCAGTTAATTCAGTTGTGGTAGTAGGTTATCTTCCGGATTGTACGACCGTTGGAAATAGGTACGGCAGATTGATAAATTCCGAACGGTCCGCAGAGAGAAACGGTCGCCGGATTTACCATCGCGACGTCTTACGATTTCGACGCCCGAGAAAATCGGATACGCTGGTTGGACCCTCGAGCTCCCTCCCTTCTTCTTTCTCTCTCTCCTATATCGCTCCGGTTCTCCTTCCGAGCCAACGCGACCGCGAGGGCCTCGCTCCCGCTCGTGTTCCTCTTATTATTTTCTCGATGCCGTACTTTATATCGTCGGAAACACCTCTTCGTCGTCGGCGGCGTTTTAACAGTAGCCGACGGACCGGAGGATGAATCGTACAAAGACTACGAAGAGACCGAGCGTACCAGTAGCCCCTCCCTCCTCTTTAACCAACTCGACAGGAACGACGGCGAGGCCGAAGTGGCGCAGGTCGGGCGCCATCTGCAATTCCAATTCGGTTTCTGATTGTGGTAACCACGCACGGTATCCTCGTACGCCCCCACTTCCTCCGCCTGGTCTCATCCTGCAGCCCTCGGGCTCGAAACAGCAGGAGCTCAGCCTAACAAAATATTTATCGACTATAACTATGTATACGCACACGCGATCATTTATGATTGAATATCTTCACGATCTTCCCCTTTCAATCGTTTTCCGAATAAGTCTTCCTTCCTTTCTACTAACGGAAACGTGAAACCTAAATAAATAAAACATTCGCCACACTGCAAACCTGCTGCAATCGACTTTGTCTAATCGTTCGTAAAGTATACACTGGACTGATAAATGCTTTCAATAATCTAGGCCTTCTCGCTGCTATCGATGTTGATGATAGTCGACCTACTAAGAATAAAGAAGAAATATTTATTGTAGGTTTATATGTGTAACTCGTTCTTGTCGATTTTTCTCGCCCATCACTAGACTTGGAAATATTCTTTCAATCCATTTCCGCTAAGATGACCAGCTTCCTTCCATAACGTCTTCTGTCAACAGGAAAACTGTCGATCAGTCTAGTATATCCAGATTGAAATTGTTAACGAATATTTTCGTTTAATAGAGTTATTATTTTACATGTCGCTTCATGGTTGGTGTCTTCTTCTTTTAACCTACGCCTTCCATATTAGACGTTGCAATCTATCATTCATACATCTATCGTTCTCTTAAAAAAAAAAAGTATTTCATTCACTAATCGTATTGGCGTAGGCGTATGCCGATAAATTACACGTGCATGTGTACGATCATGAAAGCTGCCCAGGTACCAAAGTATAGTTCCTTTGTATATATGCGTTTAATGTATAATGTTTACATTGAGAACTTCCATAGATATATCTTTTTACTGTGTAAAATAACGAGTAACAATTCTCTATAAGAGACACGTGGCAAAACATACAGAAACATGTAAAGTATATGGTAATAAATGCATATATATCTGCATGGAAATCGTTGAAAGAAAAAGAATAGATGTCCAAGGTTTTTCTCAGTTCCTTACTACACAATAATTCGTTACTATAATAATTAAATTATAAATTGCTTGAGAGTCGAAATATTATTATTTATTCGTTTCACACTGTCTCAAAACAAACGATTATAGAGCGATGAGCAATATTATTCGACTGTTATTATAAAGATTATAATGGAAACAGAAAAGTAGCATGAACTTCTCATGCTCTATGTTCGTTTTTTTTTAATGCCCTCTGATGATAAGATAAAATGGCTCGATCAAATATAGGTTTACGCCTCTACGGTCTTTTGATATCAAATATCTGTTTTATATAGCTTTTTGTCGAGCCCGAAGTATTATTCTAATTTTTAATTTTAATTTAATTTAATTAAATCCGGAAAAGACTTTTTTGAGAAAAGAATTTTGTTTCACGGAATGATGCCCTTCTCAAAACTGGTAATAATTTTTCGTTTTTTAAAAATCAAAATTATAGAATCCTCGATTCATCGCGCGAGAATAATGCGGGAATTACTGATAGGTTATTATTCTATTTATATATTTAGTGTGGAATAAAAAATATAAAAAATTATACATTTGGTTTAATTTACAATTGTTTAATTACAGATAACGGAAGAATAACAAAAAATACAAATGTACACAATGTAAAAAAGTATATATATACATTCTTTCAATATAAATTATCAATGCTTTCAAATATTTCCGCCATTACATTAGAACTTGCTGTATGTACGTACCTTGGAAAGAATAGATTTTCACACAGCTAACAGCAAAATTATGCAACTATGACGATGGAACGAATAATTAATGATTATTTGCAAAGTCTGTCGATGCTTATGATTATGCATTTTAGTTACAACAACCATCTAAGAAAGGTTAGAGAGGTTTAACTTTTGTGTACGAGGTTAGGCCGACAACCTCTTCAAGTTGATGATGAAATACTGTACCCCCTGTAATGACTTTTCATTTTGAGAATTACTTCTTTTGTGTTAGTGTTAGAAATGATTCTTCTTAGGAGGTTGTTTATGAAAGGTACTCTTTGTCAGCGTTTAGAATATCGCAGTACGACGATTAAACATAGACAGATATTTTACAAGTCTTTAACGCCGTCAAATCGAATTAAAGGGAAAACATGTATATTTACCGTGTTAAGATATCACAACAACACCGTGCAGATAAACGTTTTAAAATCGCCCGGTCGCATCACGGCGAAACCAAAGAAAGTGTCAGAACTCAGAAGTCTAATGATGTTAGCTGCACCTGAGAAATGGAGATTGGTTGGTGCCATTGCATTTTTACTAGTCTCATCTGCTGTCACAATGGCAGTGCCGTTCTGCTTAGGAAAACTAATTGATATAATCTACACTAAAGACGCAGAGAGCATGAGGAAAAATCTAAAGAAGTTATGCACCGTTCTTTTTGGAGTATTCCTTGTCGGAGGTTTATGTAACTTTATTAGAGTGTATCTGATGTCTACGACAGGGCATAGAGTCGCTCAATCTTTAAAAAGAGAATTGTACAGCGCAATATTACGTCAAGAAACAGCAATGTTCGATAAGCGTAGTACAGGAGAGCTAGTTGGCAGATTGTCCGGTAGGTTCTTATGGTTTCTAAAACGAGAAAATTAATGGAACATTGATTTATTATTGATTTTATTATTTTAGGAGACACCCAACTCGTTAGCTCTGCTCTAACTACTAACATATCGAATGGACTACGTTCTGCCATAATGACTATTAGCGGAATGTCCATGATGTTCTATGTTTCGCCTACGTTGGCTGGCATCGGTTTAAGCATAGTACCACCGATTGCTGGTGTAGCCATAATTTATGGCCGTCATTTAAAAAAGATTTCTAAAGATATACAAAATAACGTAGCCACATTGAACACAATAACAGAGGAAAAAATATCTAACATAAGGACAGTCAAATGTTTTGCCAAAGAGACATCTGAAATCAAACGTTACAATTCTCAGTTAGATAATATACTCAGAGTATGTTATAAAGAAAGTTTGCTCAGAGGAATATTTTTTGGATTGACTGGTTTCACTGGAAATGCGATCATTCTTTCTGTGTTGTATTACAGCGGAGTTATGATCTCCAATTCCACTATTACAGTCGGAGAGTTGAGTTCTTTTTTATTGTACACTGCGTACGTAGGAATATCATTGAATGGATTATCCTCGTTTTACGTTGAATTAAATAAAGCACTAGGTGCGAATACACGTATTTCTGAATTGATACAAAGACAGCCAGAAATACCTATTCAAGGTGGTAAAATCTTAGAGAGGGATTTGTCAGGTGATATTGAATTCCGAAATCTTAATTTCGCTTATCCTACGAGAAAGAACGAACGTGTTCTAAACAATTTCAATTTAACGATTCAGAAATCTACAGTAGTAGCTGTTGTCGGTTCTTCAGGTTCTGGGAAATCTACGATAGCTTCGCTTTTATTGAGGCTTTACGACCCAGACTCGGGATGTATACTTCTAGATGGTCATGATCTCAGATCTCTCGATCCCATGTGGGTAAAGTCACAAATGAGTATTGTTTCCCAGGAGCCAATCTTATTTAGCGGTACAATAAGAGAAAATATATTGTACGGAGTAGAAGATTCAACGAATTACGAATCAAAAGTAGAAGATGCTGCAAGAGATGCGTATGTTCTACAATTTACAAAAGAAATGGTAGATGGTTTAGACACTACAATTGGAGAAAAAGGTGCTACACTCAGCGGTGGGCAGAGACAAAGAGTTGCTATTGCTAGAGCACTGTTGAAGGTAAAACTGATTTATTGTTATTATTGATTATTAAACTGCGGATCTTTATGCAAACTAAAAATTATCTGCATCAATTGTAAGACACTGGAACCACTCAGGAATTTCTTCCCTTTTTATGCATTCTACTATTTCAGTAGATGCATTGTACTATTTTATGCATTTCTATTCATTTTCCTCATAAATGCATAAAATCCGCAGCACACTAATTATTATTATGATTTAAATTCGATTTTCAAATAATTCTCCATTTAGGAACCAAAAATACTGATTCTGGACGAAGCGACGAGCGCATTAGATGCTGAAAGTGAACATTATGTACAAGAAGCTTTAAAAAATGCTATCAAAGGGCGAACTGTATTAACAATAGCTCATAGACTTAGTACGATCAAAAATGCTGATAAAATTGTAGTTATAAACCAAGGTCGGGTAGAAGAGACAGGAACGTACAAAGAACTGATGAATATTGATAATGGTTATTTTTATAAATTGGTTCAACATCAGACTTTCGCATAAATTTAGGAGCTCCATAAATATCTGAACAAATCCCGGATTATGAAATACAAATATGTTTTACATACGAGTGCTTTAAACGTGTTAGGAGTTGAGTAAAATCTGGCAGGAATTGGATTGAAATCATTAATAAAGGACATTGAAAATCACATGAGACTTGTAATAAATAATTAGTAAATTTATTAATTTAATTTCTGAAATACATTATCTTATTCTGTAATCGATGAATTACGTCTTAATTATTGATGATTCCTTTATACCACATGTCGAGTGTTAAGAATGTTTTCAAATAATACCAGAACGGTGTGTACTTAAATAACACTTACAACTATACTGACTTCATCGTTCTTTCATTTACTTCTTTCCTTTTTTCATCTACAGGAAGTATAAACTTGCTAATGAAGGGTGAATTCGAAGGTGGTAATTATATGTTCAGTGTGCAATTGTTTAATGTGTTAAAATCAATCATTTATATAAGGCGTGAAGTACTTATCAACAGATTGTAACTTGTGTTAATATAAAATTCGCTAAAGCCCTGTATACATGTATATACACACGTATATATATGTATATATACACATCTATATACATATATATGATTTCTGATCTAAGGTGTAAGGCAGGTATTATAAATAATTCCACTTTGGTAATAATTTTTAATATATTTTCCTATAAAATAATGTACACTGCTATTTTAAACTATCAATGTATCTTATATTGTCCATCTATATTATCTTTAAATTAATATCCCATTACTACAATTACATCAGAGAATAATCTACTTCGAAACCCGTGTACAAGTAAAAATATTCCATGTAACACATGATTAAAGTAAATCGTTTCAATTAAATTAGTTGCGTTCCTGTAATAAATCATTACACGTCTCCGAAGAATACACTTTTTCATTTGAGGGAGTAAAAGGACATTTACGATACCCTTGTCATCCAATAAGTATTTATCTATTAATCTTCTATTAGAAAATACAGCAAGGAATAAAGAGAGTATTAAAATTCATTTTTCTAACGAGGAAAAACGATTGGTACTTTTTATTCTTGCTCTATTTAATATTCGTCTATGTAGGAATATGTGTAACAAGGACATTCGTTAAACAATTACATCTTGAATCATAAAATGAAATCAGTCCTTCAATTTCGCTTATGCTTATTATAATTGGAACATTTGTAATCTTCAGTCATCTCTGTGAAAAACTGTGCCTATAGAGTTGTGAAGTTTTAAAATTTGACATATCTCTTTTCTAATCATAGATTAATTCGCCAATTGTTTCATCGAATTTTCAAGATATTTATATAAAAAAAAAAACATTTGCCAGCAAAGTACTGAAAATCTGAATTTATAGAGTGTGGTCTAAACCATGATCATATGTAAATAAATTAGATCGTTTGTCGACAAAATGTACTTTAAAACACCAGAATGCATATTTCAAATGCTCTTTGTTCACATAGCTATCACACGTTACGTTTGTTGGGAGCCACATTAGAATTTCTTATGCTCCAGTCACAAGCACAGCCATACCCTAAATAGAAACTTTATCTGTATAAATTTATGATGAAACTTTTTACAATCCGACTTGAGCAGAAACTCAGATCGTAGTTACAACTGGTCGTTAATAGTATAACATCTTGGGAATAGGTAGTTCTTTGCTTTCTACAGGAGCTTAGAAATTCATGCGCACAAGTCTCTGTACAAGTAAATACCAAAGTTTACCAGATATTTTAACTGCGATTAGAATAGTCAACGAAGCAGTAAACGATACATAATTGTATTTCTTCGACCTGTTTCAGTATTTTCTCATGTGTTTTACACTGCGAATGGTATACTGGAATTCGAATAAATTACACTTCAATTATTATAATAAGAATTTTTATCCCGTACGTTTTGTATTGTTCTGGTAAATTCAAAATCGAGAATTAAATCAATTAGACCATCATCTTAAATGTTATTAACTTTGTGACAAATGAGCTGCTTCTTGTTCCATTGGTTCGTCTTCTTGTTGAAACATCGAGGATGTTTCTTCATCGTCTACATCCATCATTTCTGTTGTCTCTTGCTCTTTTTTATTTGTAACAGTTTCCATTATCGTGTCACTGTCTTCTACTTTAGACACAATAATACCTATATTATTACCTTGTAGTTCCATTATATCACTGCTTTCAATGGACATTTTCTCTTTGCATTCAGATTGACACACACCTGCAGTGTTCTGATCCAAGGGTTCTTCTAACAGTTCAACAATGGGAGTAGAATCTTCTTCTTTGACAGCAACTGGTTCTGGATCTTTTGGTTCTTCTATAATAGGAATTGGTTCAGGTACTATAGATTTAATTACTCTGGCCTCATCTTCTATAGCTTCTGTGATGGTCAAAGTCTCCTTTTCTTCTTGGTCTTCTCTCTGGTTCTCACTGAAATTTTCCTTTGTATCGTCTTTAGAACACGACTCTTCCACAACAGGTTTTAATTCTTCGATTAATTCTACTTTTCTATTTTGATCTTTTGTATTCTCTGTGTCTACAGACGAATCCTCTTCCGGTGTTCTTACAAATGAGGACTCGACTGAAATCGCTTCTTCGGTGGATAAATGTAAATTACCAATATGTTTACTCGAATTGCTTGGTATAGACATATCTGCTGTGCTAGTATTATCCAAAGGCTGAGTCTCTTTCTCTTCTGTATTTGTATCAGGTGCGTCTATGGTTGTTTCTGTATTATCCGCATCGCTATCAGACTTTACAGTTTCTTTGAAATTCACATCGGAAGTGTGTAAAAGATTATCGACTACCGGACTGATTAGCTCTTTAGTATTTAATGGCTCTTTGGACTCTATGTCGGACTTAACCGACACATTGTTAGTTTTATTTGCTTCTTCTTGTACGTGCATCTGTATTGGCCCTACTTTCGTTTTTTCATTTACCTTAGAGTTATCTAAATAGAATTTGGATGATTTACTTTCACTAGAGCCAAAGTCTTTTGGTTGGAAAGTGGTTTGTAATTTTCTCGTCGACTCTGTACCATCCCCTTCTTCATTCTCCAAATCTAAACTAGGTTGAGAACTGGTGTCCTCGTTCATTATACCTTCCGGAACGTCGTTGGATATTCCAGAATTTTCAGAAACTATGGACGACAAATTTTGTATAGCGGGTCCTATTTGTGGCTCTTGAGTCTGTGTCTGGGACGTTAAGTTTGAAACAGCAGAAAATTCAGATGTGGTAGGTACAAAATTGGGCGTTGTAACATCGGCTTTAGGGGAAATGGAGTCGGCTTTCTCCTGAGAAACTTCTTCTGCACCGAATACAGTTTTTGTAACAGTGCTGGTTGGCACAACAGTTTGTAACATGGGTGATTCGTTATCGACGCTGTACACATTAATGGTTACGGTGGATGGACAGTCCTTTTCCCAATACTCCATTTCTACGTCCTGTGGGGGTTGCGTACCTGAGGTGTCCTCGTCCACAGATCCATTTACCATACCATCTCCGTTCTCGTTTCTCCTAGCGATCGAGCCAGGCTCTCTAGTGGAAACAACCAATATATTCTTCTCTATGGCTCGCATGAATTTGTCGACCCTGTTGTACTCCTTGCGCGGTGCTGTCAGAAGCTCGCAGATCCGTTGAACGGTGAACGGCGCGTTCGCGAACGACTCTAAACGTTCCAAAAGATTGCTTTTCATAGTGTCATAGTTGAAATGTTCAACGTTCGGACAAGGCGCGAGCTCCAGGGTCGGACAGCTCTCGTAAAAGTCGGTCATCACGCGCGTGAGCTTCTCCCGGAACAATGTTTTGATCAGAGGCCACTGATACACGGGGTCGCCGGTTTTCGCGACCCAACCCAGGTAGTCCTCTAACTCCCGAGGTATCTCGCTCGGGCGCATTTTCTGAAACTCGTCGAGCGCCTGTAACACCTCCTCCAAATTTTCCATGTTCTCCGCCTGCTACCCCCGCGCTCTGCCTCTTTCGTTCGCCGAAGAATTTTCGTCGACACTTTTTCCGCAAAAATCCTAAAAGTTATTGGCAGTGAAACTTTCTACAGCAGAAACAACGAAAAACGCAAACACACCGGGTACTGGCACAGCAACAATGAAAGGATGGGGGGAATGGAGCGCAGGGGTACCAATCATATCCGAAAAACATGTCATCGTGACAGCGTTTGGTTAGCTTTCGGAAACGCGATTGCGTTACATATTGCTTCAAAATGAATCGTTCGTCTACACGAACGAAATAACGAACCATTTTAATTTACCTTAGCCTCAAATCTATCTTCCACAGGTCGCTTCCGTTTCATTATGTGTATCAACGTACCGAATACATGTTGACCTACAAAATCGAATTTACGTCGCTAAAAAACTATTTCTGTGTATATCTTCTTCTCTAGAAATGTTTCGCATGTGTCCGCGGACACCCAACGTCGAATTTGTATTTTTTAATTGTGTATTTATTACGTTCAACGAGACAAACAACGGTCATACATTTCCGGTAATGTTATATGAATTGAAAGAACACGACAACTTCAGTTTCTACGCTCACGTAGTGGTATCGATAATGCCTGACACGCATATGTAGTTTATTATAGAATGATTACAAACTGGTCAACCGTTGTAATTTAAAATATTATTAGAGCGCACTTGAAAAAGTAATTTATGTTGTTATCAAAATAAATGACCCAATCGATTATGAGATATTAAAGAGTTCTGTAATGTTTCACAGCAGAAACATTCGATTGTTAACTGCAATTTAATCGTAATTTGACTTGGTTCTACAATGAATTTCGTTTTGTGTAACTTTGAAAAGTCAGGAAAATAAGATACTACTTGAAATTCGTAAATATCAGATTTCATAAATGTTGCATAAATTTATTTTAACAGAGCTTGTAATTTTGAACTTTGATTGGACATTAAGATTCGGTAACATGTACATGTATAAACAATCATATTAATGGAGTAAAACGACACGCATAAATCCTTAAATAGTATAATATGTTATCCTCTTAATAATCATACAAAGAATAAATATAATAGTACGGATGTAATTATGCATTTGAAAGTTACAAAAATACCATTTGTGTTTCAGTCTTATTTATGATTGTAGTAAAAACAGACTTTTTATGACAAGGTCCAACATTGTTCTACCAAGAAATACTTCTCCAATATTATTAACAGTAATTAATCAAATAACATGTGTCTCTTTCAAATGCACAACTAGTAGTAATTAAATACGAAACAATATATGGTACAATAGTTCTTCTGAAATTAGTTGGAAGCTTTCTGGAGATTCATTGTATTATATATAATATTGAACATAATGGATCGTATGTATTGTAATATAAATAGGATGTTCCCATTTATATTATTTCAATAGCATTTCATTAGAGAACTAAAGGAACACAGCATAAAATATAATGCTCTTCTTAAAAGTATTGCACATTAGTCGAGAATACTGTACAATAATTATTAAAAGATGTACTGTATGTAAAACACAAGGTTTAGAAAAAGAATATCTCATCTAATGACTTACACTTATCCGACTGCACTTCCATAATTTTTCTAAAATAACTCGACGATCTTCGCATGTATATATATATATATATTAATTAAATGAGATTATAAATTAGTTAAATGAAATTATAAATTAAACAAATAATAACAAAATTATCGCGTTAATGTTAACTAAAAAAAAAAAAATTTATATATACTTTAACAAAGGGTGCGTAGACGCGTAACGTTCAAGTTACACGGAATAGCAAGTGTGCTTGATATTAGAAAGTTGACGGTGAATTAATTCTAATATACGTTGCATTATAAATAAAACTTTAACAGTGATAAACTTATACATATATATATATATAAATTGGCTTGACCGAAGACTTGGTAGTGGTCATGATTTCAACCCTACACAGAGCTTTGTTGCTTACAACTATACAATAAAATCTGTTATTAGTAATGAATTTATAAAGTCAAATTGATATTACCATATATTGATATCTAATATTCTTTTTTTTTACAGATTTTGATTATTTAAACATCAACCACCATCTTCTTATGAATATCTGTATTACCAACAATCTGGAATTATAACATTACAAATATATTATGCAATTATTGTAGATTTAATCCCCCGATTAGTACTTGTTTAATACTTACAGAACAGAATTCTTCAAAACTGATTT
This sequence comes from Lasioglossum zephyrum, assembly GCA_028455615.1. Taxonomy (NCBI): domain Eukaryota; kingdom Metazoa; phylum Arthropoda; class Insecta; order Hymenoptera; family Halictidae; genus Lasioglossum; species Lasioglossum zephyrum. The sequence continues at coordinate 6,044,615 of CM052327.1, forward strand.
TACCGTCTTCGTCTTTGTCAGCGAACAATATTGTTTTATCGACTATTTGCTGGAGTTGTGTATCTTTTAAGTTATTGCCTACCATCATTTTCAATACTTGGTATAATTCTCCATTGCTTATGAAACCGTCGTTATCCATATCATAAATTCTAAAGGCAAATTTTAATTTGCTCTCTTTATCGCCCTGTAAAACAAGATACTCTATTTGAATAGTATGTTTTTAGAAAGACTTTTAGAAAGTATGTTTCATATACCTTTACACTGAATTGAGAAACACCATGGATAAATTCTTTAAAATCCACTTCTCCATTACCATCTGCATCGAATATGTCAATCACACGTTGAACCAACGGATTTTGTTGGAGTTCTGGCAATGACATAAACTCATCGATGCTTAAAGCACCGCTATTATCTAGATCCAACTTTCTAAACCGTTTTCCCAATCTTCTAATTTCGTCGACATCAACTGGGACATTGATCAATTTTGTATTAATAAAAAGATTTATTTCAACGATACAACTTAAATAATGCTTGCCTCTAAACTGATATTAATATGATCGCTCTACGTATGTATCTATATATATGTATGCAACTGTAGTACTATACAGTAAAGAACAAACAGATACAGGGACAGAAACTTTATGAGTGCTATGTTTAGTTAGTGATAAAAATAAATTATAAGCGGTGCATGAATTAAAAAGGGAAAGAGATTTTTTAAGTTGTGCATCGCGATAATAATTTCTCCGAAATTATATAAAATATTTTTGCGATATTTTCGAAACAACTTTAGAACGAAAGGACTAAATTATACGAACGTAAAGCTAGTGCAAATAAAAGTAGGTTACTTAGTGCGGAGCGAAATTAATATTTCATATTGACTCACAATTCGAACATAATTCCATAGGCAGTGAACTTTCGTTACCCTGAAAGCAGAAAATGAGAAAATTACGTATTGTGTTAGTAGCATAACAAACCTTGATAACGTCAACCACACAAAGGATTGTTTTCCTCAAGAAAACTGCACTAAAACAGAACTAGATACGTAATAACACTTTAACTCGTCGTTCTGCGGAATTAAAAGGAGTTTAAACTTAATTAAACGCAATCACCATCGTAAGCTCGATTCAGTAGACTTCTGTTAGAAATTCAGCAGAAAACGCCAAAATTGATCAGCAGACACTATTTTATGGTTGATGATCAATGGAAAACCGCGCAGCATAGACGGGAAACTCAGAGAACAATTCGAATTCACGCGAATCGTTTGCGCGTAGATTTTAGATACTCCAATCAGTGCGCGTATGTACACATGTATGTTTACATACTACGATAAAGTCATGAATACTTGTTTTTTTTTTTAAATATACATTCGTTGAATAATTTACTGAGGAAAAACAGAAGTGCGTTTGTCTGTAGCCGTGTCGTTTGAAAACAGCAGTACTTCGTAGTTCGTTTCGTTTACAAGGACGAGCAGAGTTATCAAGGACTTTAGCTCAGGCTTATTTTAAATGGACCAATAAAAGGTTCGTCGTGTGACCATAAGCGCCATCATTTTTACAAAGCATAGTCATTTTAGAAGCATTCTAGGGCGCATGCGTCCATAAGTAGATTCTTTCGTCCATTGTGTGCTGGCATTAGTATGCAAGTTACTGCATTATGAACGCAGCTTGAGAAGTGCCGTTTCATTGTTTAAATGTATTAATATCTGTATTAAAAGGATATGAAATTTATTTGAAATATACGAGAACATTTAGTTGCCTACGCGCGACACGACAAGAATAACATTTTCAATAATATTCCGTTTATGAAATTATATTCGTTGAGCGTTTTCTACCACGCTAAATTTCATGTATTGCCGCGCTTTCCGACGTTTCCAATTCTCGCATGCAGTCTATCTTGTTTCATTTTTTCTTCAGAAGGTCGGAGTACGGAGCAGAGATATCATTTGATAAAAGCAGCAACACTGTCCGTATGTAGATCGAAAATTTCGGGCTGACGGACAGTAAAGGTTCCGACAAACGAGTTTCGTTTCTGTAAGAATGCTCTGTGGTGGTTCTGTGACTGCAATGATCTTAAGAAATTTCAATTATTGCAGTTAACTATGGAGCCGTTACTGTATCCGTATACAGTAAGTTTTCCTCTATGGTGAGTAATCGAAAATATTGGGCATTTCTACTACACTCGATCCATGACAACAATGGCAAATATTAATCGGCCTGGCGATGCGTTTTAGAGATGAGTAAACCTGTTATGTTATTGAGGAAACATAAATTCATGATGTACAGTTTCGAAGGAGATTACAGACGTAAACCACAACAAAATTTAGCCGGCGCGAGCAGGAGAGATGATAGAGCGGAAAAGTCACTGCTGTTGCAACATGCTCAATTGGAACGTTTAAAACGGGAGCAGCAGCGCAGAAGACACTATGCAGCCTTGAAAATTCAAGCGTTCGTTTGTGGCTTCATCGTTCGAAAACGCACGAAAATAATCGTGAGAAAAGAATTCGATGAACTGCAACAAATCACTGGTCTTAGAAATTTAAATTTAGAGGACTTGATAGTGTATTTTCGAAAGATATTATTCTTTTACGATTACGCTTCGGACAGCGGGAGGCTGATTTGGATGTTCCAACATTTTTTAATGCATGAACAAGAGATCAAACAAAAGTGTGTAAACTGTCCCGAATGGTTATGGAGATTGAGGTAACATTGACAATGCGACAACAGAAACATGGTAAGCCTACGTACTAACGAAATATTTTACAGATGGATGCTTCGTATGTGTATGCAACACAATTCGGAAGCCCTAATAGATGGAGCCAGTTCACTAGCAATACCATTAAGGGCTTTAGAAACATTTACTAGTCGTGAGGATACAGAGAAAACCTTAGGAGAACACAGTTATAAATATTTAGAAATAATCTTTGTATATTTGATAAAACATAAATACTTCGATCGATTAAGGAAACTGATAGACGAGAAAGTTCCGCCTATGTTAGAGCCAAGCGCTGTCCCACCGACTCCGCTCTCAAAGTGTTTAGTGGACATGATAAAACGACCATTGGACTTGATCGGCTATCTAGATCAAAAGGATGATTTCTCCGAGCTCGTCTTAAAGGAACTCTGTAAAAGCGTTTTCTCGCTAAAACTGTCTGATCCAATTCGAATGTTCATTATTCCATCTCTAGCCAAATACAAAGAATTTCCGTACGACCAGCTGATCGACTGTATCAATAGAGTCCAAATAGAGTGTACCACGAGTTTGTTTTATTCCATTTTATCGTTAGAATCGAATCGATTGTGTAAGTATATCAAAATGGATCATCGACGAGGAAAAGATGGAACGGAAAGAGCGTGTCGGGTTGACGAGACGTTTTCTCGTTACAGCAACATACAAATCGAAGGACGTCCTGATTAACTATCTCCAAGTGCTTGCCGCGATGAGTTCGATGATCGTTCCGTTGGCCGCCGAGGAGAACATAGATCAAGCAGATGATTCGGACAGGGAATCGAACGCTAGCATGATCGACGAGGAGCAGGCCGACATTCTACACCAGTGCCTGGAGATGCTGAACGAGCAGCACCGCGTTCAGGAGATACTGTCGGCAGTGGATCGGACCAAAGATCCGACGGTGTTGCAACCACTGTGCCAACTATGCCATCATTTGCTAATCTCCAACAAACTAGCCATACATAAGTATAAATTGTTGTACATGCTCGCATTCAAACCTGTATTCCTGAAAAACTTATGGACCGCTTTGTTATCGGTTTGTCAAGTGTCGTTGTTCGGCGGAGCGACACCGTTACTGCAGATTATGTCGCGGGGCCTCGGCCTCTCGAGCGAGGACACGAAAAAGATCGTCCCGCTTCTGGTCGTGTTTTGTTCGTTGTTTAGCTTACTGATCGCCACGTTACACGATACAGAGTTTTTCATTGAAACGACTACGAGGACAACGACGAGCGAGCAATTGTTAGATACGAACGGACAGCAGACGATGCCATTCACGATTTCCGAGCTCGTGGCGCTGTCCAGCCATTTGAAAGGTGTTTGCCTGGGCCTGGTAGAGCTAGCGTTCCCCGACAGCAAACCGACCGTGCGAAACGACTACAAGGACGCGGTTCTCGGGTCGTCTTGTCCGATACAGACCCAGCAGGACACCAAGATCTGGACGCATCTGTTCAAGGTGACCGTCGGCCTGCTTCGCCAGTTGTATACGAGAGACCTGAGACAGCAATTCTGTCCGGAAGGTCATTGGTTCGCTTCGAATATCTTGATACCCATCGACAAGCCGCAGAATTTTACGTTCCATAGACGTCGGCTGCGGGAATATGTACCGTTCCAAGGGCTCCGGGTGTTCACCAGAGAGGACTTGGAGGAGGGTCCGCCATTGTCTTCGAGAGAGGTTCGAACGTTGACGTTGCTCCGCGAGATACCGTTCGTCGTGCCGTTCAACGACCGTGTGATAGTGTTTCAGTCGTTAATTTACCGGGACAAGTCCGAGCAACAAGGTGAAATGACACACTTTCTGCAAGGGCCGTCGATCACGATATCTGTACGGAGGAACTATCTCTACGAGGATGCGTTCCAAAAGTTGTCCCCGGAGAAGGAGCCTGAGCTGCGGTTGAAAATGCGCGTGCAGTTGGTCAATTCCGCTGGATTGGAGGAGGCTGGCGTAGACGGCGGCGGTCTGTTCAGGGAGTTTCTGTCGGAACTGTTAAAAACCTGTTTCGACCCGAACCGGGGCTTTTTCAGGCTCACCAAGGACAACATGTTGTACCCGAATCCGACGGTGCAATCGTTGGTTGACGATTTCCCGAAGCATTATTATTTCATCGGCAGGATACTCGGCAAAGCTTTGTACGAGAATCTGTTGGTAGAGCTTCCGTTTGCGGAGTTTTTCCTGTCGAAGATCGTCGGCCGTCAGTCGGACGTCGACGTCCATCACTTGGCCTCGCTGGATCCCGTCATGTATAGGAACCTGTTGTATCTGAAGAGTTACAAGGGCGACGTCGCGGATCTCGGCCTGGATTTCACGATACTGTCTGACGAACTTGGCGAACGACGAGTCGACGAGCTGAAACCGAGCGGTGCTAATATTCCGGTGACCAATCACAACCGCATCGAGTACATTCATTTGATAGCCGACTATAAGCTGAACAAACAGATTCGCGCGCAATGCTACGCCTTCAAGCAGGGCATCGGCAACGTAGTTCCGATGGACTGGGTTCAGATGTTCAGCAACAAGGAGTTGCAAGTTTTGATATCCGGCGCCCAGATACCAGTAGACGTGAACGACTTGAAACAGCATACCAACTACACCGGAGGTTACGCTCCTGATCATCCTACCATCACCGTATTCTGGAAGGTCGTCAACGAGTTCAACGACCAACAGAAGAGGTTGTTGCTCAAGTTCGTTACCAGCTGTAGCCGACCACCTCTACTTGGATTCAAAGTATGCTCGTTTGCTAGCACTTTTCACCATTATTATTATTATTCGTTCGCAGCGGAGTTGGACAAACATTATTTTGAATAACGATTAAATGATTTCCCGTTCGTTATTCGAATAATGATAACACTGTTCCATCGAAATCTCTCTTCTTATTCTTCTTATTCATTCGTTTCGTTTCATTTCTAATGGAATGATTGTTACGTTTCAGGAACTCGACCCGCCATTTTGCATTCAACAAGCCGGCAGTGTAGATCACTTGCCGACTTCCAGTACCTGTATGAATTTGCTGAAGCTCCCAGAGTTTCCGGACGAGAAGACTCTACGCGAGAAACTTTTGTACGCTATACAAGCCGGCGCAGGCTTCGAACTGAGTTAAGCTCTGAGAGTGCTCTTGACTATTCTCTCGAGCGAATTCTTTTTTTAGTTAAATCGGTGATACCTGACTTTTGTGTACATAAAAAGAAAAGAGAAATGTATGCGTAAGCGGAAGATCAATCCGTAACACACAGGCGCGGGGAGGATACGATAACGCTTTCCTTCAGCATGTTTTATTTTTTATTTTCAAATTTAACGAATATAATTACGATACTTTTACAAGGTAAGAGAAATTACAAGACGAGGGCGGAAAAGCTGGCTTTTGCACGGTGTTGGGTTTTACGCGCGTTGACGCGACCCTTATTGGAACTCTCGTCGCGTCTGTAGTTACAGATTGAACACGTGTCTTCGAGAACAGAGTGCAAGCGTTGTAATATGTTATTAATGGTAAGTTACCAAGTGCGTACTCTGTTCTGTACCGCGTTCTCATCGTCTAGCGAATCAGAAACCTCGTGAACTGCTCTTTCGCCCACTCGGTAGGTCGATGTTAGCGTTTCGTGGGGGGAGGGGGTTGGGGGCATAAGATTTTTATGGAATTTCCATCGGACATGGTAATGATACCTGTAATATTGTCAGGAGGGGCCAATTAATTAGGTAGCGTCTCGGGTGACCACAGACTACCGGTGCAGAGAACGAACGTAACATTTGTATAAACACGTTGGTTCGCCCTGTTCGGTAATATACGATCTTGTACACAAGCTCACGCGTTGTCCGTTCAACTTTGGATTCAGACGAATCACGAGCACAATAACGATGCGTCTCGTAGCGTTGCAACAAGTCCAAGGGAAGTTTTTAACGCGTTTTATGTACTGGTAACGACGAATGATCTTTCGAAAATCAAAAATAAATCAGAATTTTCTAGGAAGTTGTTTGTTAGATAGCGATATCGTTTTATCATTTTACTTTATACAATTATTAAACGAATCAATCGATAAAAGAATTACGATCAGCCAGCTTCGGTTAGGGTGCTTTGTTGTCGTGGCGTTACGTTTCTGCCAAAGTAGCGCGTCGTGTTTCGCTTGAAATGTAAGTTCAACGGACAATGCCTACATATACACGTGTGTAGAAACACAGGTATATGGTATATATATACATATATATATACATGTATATTTTTTGTTGTACTTCTCTGTCCTTGGTAACATCTCTGTCTACAACTGTACATTGTGTATATTTTTATGTTTTGTATTCGCCGCGAAAGTCGCGCGACGCTATATCCACATCGAGTTTACATGACAGGATAGGATGTATGTATTTATGGATTCGTTAACCTAGCGTGTAAATAAAAAAAAAACCGAGATCCTCGAGTGTTACACACATCTATGGACAAATACATGATTTGAACGTTACATCAGCGTTTCATATTTTATTCGAAGCAATTTTGCTGAGAACGAGCAATAATAAATATAATGCCGAGTCACAGAGCTGGATAAAGTTCCTCGATTAAGACGATTGAACCTTAGACGTGTACTGTCGTACATAATATTTGTCGTAGACATTACAGTAGCAACCGTCACTGTCCTCACCGGGTCATGTTTTCCTCTCATGGCGCTCGTTCGCCGATATTGTGTCTATGAAGAATCGCACACACACGTTTAGCGGTTAGAGAGAGCTTATGTCATTTGTGTAACATGGCGTCCAACGAAAATAGCGATTCCCAGAAAGTTTTGGAGTTCAAAATCTACAAATACTCCAGCTTCTCGTCGTCCTACGTGCCAGAGTAAGTATTTTTTCGATCGTCGAACGATTCGCTGGCTAGTACAACGCAATTATAAGCTGGACGAATGGGTTGTTCATTGTAATCGAATCTCTCTAACCTAACGTAACCGTTACGATGATTGTGCAGCGAGCACGTTCTACTCGCGAGATTATTCAATAAATGAACAGCCCGATCGCACCAGATTTTTCAGCATATTTTCGATTAACGTTCTTTGTTCTTCTCGTAGAAATATCCTCACAGACAAACCGTCAGATCAGACATCGCGCTGGTCGTCAGATATTGACAATCATCCACAGGTAAACATCATTTCAAATTTTATTAATAATATAAATGTAATCGATTAGAAACCCTTGGGATCGTTACAAGCGTCTAAGACTGTACTCGTTGTTTAGTTTCTCATACTGAAGTTGCAATGCCCGTCGATAGTGAAGACAATTACTTTTGGAAAGTACGAGAAAACACATGTATGTAATATAAAAAAGTTCAAGGTATACGGCGGTTTGGAATCAGAGAACATGATGGAGTTGTTGGAGAGGTGAGTCGGAAAAGTACAATGTAAAGGTGTGCACATTGTATAACTGTGTTCGTTCTTTTCTAGTGGATTGAAAAACGATTCTATGCCCGAAACGTTTGATTTGAAGCATATAGTAGGAAACAAAGACAATTACTTTCCAGTTCGATACGTTAAGATTCTGCCATTGCAATCGTGGGGTCCCAGTTTTAATTTCTCTATCTGGTACATACGACTAACCGGAATCGACGATTCGAAAGTAGTCAGACCTAGCATCGAATGGTTCAATGTGGTGAGTACAGCCGATATATTTCTCCCGAGATGCTGTCGCTTCTTTGTACAAAGAAACTGACAATCGTTTGTTTCAGTATCGTCAGAAAGAAGTAATAAGACTCTGCATGAAACACTTTAGAAGACTGGAGCAACCAGAGATCATGGAAACGTTGCGAAGGGTTACAGGGGTTTCATTGGAGGATGCTAGATTGACCCTGTTGTACGATTTGTTGGTGACGAAGGGGGATTATCAGCAAGCAGAACATTTTATCACTAACATAGTGATGAGTGAGTTTTCATCCATTGTCTTGCCTTGGAGCAATAAAATAATTTTCTGCAACCCTAGAAATTAGTACGGTTTACATTTCAGTGGGCCTTTTGAATGATTATATCCATGCTCAAACCTACAGAGCAGTCTGGACAAAATTGTCGACGGACGATCCAAAGCCTGGGATGAGAGGCGGTCATCAAATGGTGCTTGACCCGAGCGCAGAGCTAGTGTACCTGTTTGGGGGGTGGGATGGAAATAAAGATCTTTCAGATTTGTGGGCATACAATATAGCCACTAGTAAGTGGACCGTCATCTGTAAAGATGCGGAAGCTGTGGTAAGCAAGAAGAGACTAATTGTTCGATAATGATACGATACAGTTGTCATAACTAACTGAAAAGCATAAGAAATCTCGCCAATTATTGATATCAGGGTGGACCAAGCGCGAGATCCTGCCACAAAATGTGTTTGGATCCCGAGCGTCGACAGCTTTTCATCCTAGGAAGATATCTGGACACGCAGTATAGAAAAATGGAGAACTTGAAAAGCGATTTTTTCGTCTACGACATCGAATCGAACAAATGGACCCAGATATCGGAGGACACGGAGGCTGTTGGTGGACCGGAGCTAATTTTTGATCACCAGATGTCCATGGACGTTGAAAAGCGAACGATTTATATTTTCGGTGGCCGTGTTGTTGTTTCCCCTAATATGTAAGCTCCGTTAGCCTGTAGGTAATTCAGCTGTAGGCCAATTGCCGTTTTAAAACGTTTCGTTTGATCGACAGATCCGATGAGTACGAATATCGTATGATACCAAACTCGACCGAGCCAATTTTCTCTGGACTATACTCTTACCACGTGCCAACGGGTACTTGGACCAAACTAGCTTGCGACATTGCGAGACCATGCCCTCCGAATGTACCAACTATCCGATCCAGAGCTGGCCATTCTATGCTCTTTCATCCGGTACGCGCTATGAAAATGTTTGTTGAACGACGTTCGTGTCGATTAACAGCTATAAAAATTGAACTTTCATGGTCTGTCGCAGGGCTCAAGGAAACTGTACATTTTTGCGGGTCAAAGGGGCAAAGAGTATCTTAGCGACTTTGTCACCTATGAGATCGACACGAATCACATAGAGCATATAAACTTCAATGATTCTAGTTCAAGAGATTCGAACCACGTGCCGGCAGCTGGTTTCACGCAGAGGGCGACGATCGATCCTGAATTGGGAGAAATTTATGTTCTGTCGGTTCGTGTCGGAAGTTTTCGATCAACGTGTATAGCTATACGAATGTACTGTATGCACGGTTTTCAAATGTTTTTCTCTGTATTTTCGCGCAGGGTTTGAGTAAAGACAAAGACAAGAGGGACGACAACGTGCAGAATTCGTTCTGGGTGTATAATATTGAGAACAACAAATGGTCTTGCATCTACCGACACGAGAACGTCGGGGAGAAGTACTGGAACAAAATGCAAGACTTCGTCCCGTGCCCGCGATTCGCGCACCAGTTGGTCTACGATCACGTGAGAAAGGTAGGCATCTTCTTCAGAGGAGTACAGTATAGTCAGTCCTCCTATAACGCGATTAATTCGTACCGCGTTTCAAGAAATTCAGAATTAATACAAATCAGATAAAATTAAATTAACTTTGTTACGAATTTTATCGCATTTGTGCTCCTCGTTATAAGTAGGTTTACTGTATAGGTATCGAGAAATTGCACATTATCCCACAGATTAAAATTTTTGATTGGGATTCAAGCAACAAATATGTACAATGTTAAAAATTTGACTTGTCCTCGTTGGTATCGTTTTCTAGGTGCATTTCTTATTCGGAGGTAACCCGGGAAGATCTTGTCTCCGAAATCTGCGACTCGACGACTTCTGGCAGCTGAAGTTGTGCAGACCTTCTCAGGAGGAAATCCTGAAGAGGTGCAAGCTTCTGATTAGGAAGCATAAGTTTAAAGAACTGGCCTTGAGTAACAGCGTCCAGGCGCTGGAGTACCTGCAGACTCAAGTTTCCGAGATCATCGATCACAACGACATGGAACAGACGAAAGAGGTATTGACCATATTATTTCTCAGTAACGGGTGAAACACCACCGTTTTATTTTGATGATTCCGCATAATGAACTCTATACTCATTTCTTCGTTACAGTTTCAATTGTTAACGTCTATTCTATTCAGAGAACAAAACTCGTTAGTAGGAGAGGCCATGAACTCGAACAGTTCAGAAACCATGTTAGCGAATTTCTGTCACCTGGGCGAGTGTATGTACGCTCAAAACAGTCGGGATATTCACACATTGAGAATCGAGTTGTACGATAAACTGACCGAATTCTTTCCGGACTCGTTGACACAACCGCGCGCAAATCTGATCGATCTTTTACCATTATGAACCGGCTCTGACCGATGATAGTCTGTCGAACAACGTCTCTAAATATACACATACACACATACACGCGCGCGCGTACACACACGCACGCACATACATAGCAGAGAGAGAGAGTGTGTGAGAGAGAGAGAAACATAGAAGAGCAAAGAGATTCCGTTTGTTTTCTTGGGATGGTGTTTACCACATGACAGTGAAATGTGATTTTATCTTTAAACAAAAATGATGAAAAAGAAGGGAAACGTTATTTTTATATAGTGTAATTCTTTGTATCGTTTTAAAAAGAGAGAGGATTTACACAACATATACTATACACGTACGAGCTAACATATAAATATTATACATTCATATATAGAGCCAATTTGATTTTCATTCGCGGGAAAGACAGCTTAACACAGAGAATCATGCTAATATATACTTCATTGTGATACTTTTAAGTAAAGACTCGTCTAGTAGGGTAAATCTGTATATTATGTATGATTTATGGTTTTTGTATAGAGTTTTCGTTTGTATTGAGCTGTTGTGATCGCTCTTACCGTGTCCATAGTTTTTTTCTTTTCATTTAATCTGTAGTTATTATTTCATCGAACGTGATCAACGAGTATTATGTTTCTCTCTAGAGTATAGTATCTTCGAAACTAGTTTCTTTTCTACGCCACACAGTCCTAGTTAACGTGTCAAGGTGCATTTATAATACTACGAATTTCATTTTATCTGGTGACAAATTTTACAAAAAGTAACTTGATGTTCGCTAAATGAGCGAGAGGAAGGCTGCACAGACTTTCATGAAACGAAAACTCGTTCTATTAGACAACGCGTTAGAAAGCGTATATATTCTTCTATTTTTCTGGCTTCGTTCTTTTCACTGTTTCAAAATATTTTACACGATTTGTAATCGCGTTTGAGTAGCTGCAAAATAGTATCGAGGAAATACCTCATGAGAAAGAACGTGGTGAACTAGAGACAAATCCCGTGATCGTAATACACGTGTGGCAGTAACGCAAGTTATCTGTCTTCTTCCTCGTCCTAGCTCGCTACTTTTAGAGGATATACTATTTTTTTCGACGATAATGCATCACCGGTTTAACATCCATTGCTATGGACAGAAATATAAAATTATAAATATTCCGTTGCTGGTTCGATAGAAATTTGTACGATGATCGACTTGTTGCGTGATCTTTCTTTTTATCACCTATACGATATAAATATATAAATATATAAATATATATACAATAGAGCTTATTATAGTAGAACACATAACGGTGTATAGATGCGTACCTATGCGTTCTACTATAGTAAGCGATTAACTAAAGCCTTCATTATTGTTAACGATTGTTTGTACTGTAAGCGTTATTCGATGACACGCGCGTTATCGTGCATCAAACATCTTGTACATAGCATCGCTTTGCCGATATATCTGTTGTAAACGGTTATAATTCTAGTTTCGTTGTGGACGCGCGACAACAATGTCAGAAATAGAACGAGAGGGAGAGAGAGAGTGTGCTTGTATGTGAGAGAGAGAGAGAACGCATTGTATGTGGAAAAGCGCGTGAAATTCAAATAGCATCTTTGTATATAGATCTACGCGTCGGCGGACGAAGCAATTGTACAATTCGGTTATAGGTTTAGGGTAGCGTGAAACTTTGTAAAAAGGCGATGAGAATTCGAGGCAAGGTACATTAGAATAAAAGAATAAGTCCGAGTAGCGAGAGTTCCGTAAATGGATCTTGCAGGTAAAGATCATCTGTCACGGTCCTTGTCCGAAAGAAGAGGCTGTTATAGTTGTTGCTCGCCATAGTGGTGTACTGGACAAGCGTCTTCGATGTTTATCGGTCGCGTTCGAACGCTAATAAGTAGATTACGAATGTTCATGCTGGCACGTTCATAACATAAACGTGACCGCATAACAATTCGTACTCCACTAGTAGTGTTAGGGACGCGTACGTTGTATAGCCGACTACAAACGATACTTCCACCGTGTTATATGCACACACATACACACATATACTCGTTATGTCGAGATACCAGATATCAGAATTGTCTCAGGATTTTATCTCATCGCTAGATCATCAAAATCGACGAGAACGTTGGATAGGAGCTGTAAAGACGTGATATTCGAAGTTCTAGTCAACTAATGCGCGATTGCGGGAGGCATCATCGTCGAGAACTGATTGGACTGAACACGGCGAGCGTACGATTTCTAACGATTTTAAATTATTGTTGTCATACACAGTCGCTGCGCGCTTTATACTTCCATTGTATTTCTACGATCCATTCGCTTTTACTGAATTAACTTTTCTTTTCATCGATTACTTCGCAACATCGGACTGCGGATGTTTATGTGGTCGTAAGTGTTCACGGGCCAGTTAACAGAGAATTGTATGTAGAACGGTTCTATCAGACTCCATAGAAAATAATTTTGTTAAATCATATTTAGACTTTTACTACGTATACTGAGTTTTATACAATCGTGTTGTTACTACGGTCACATAAAATTCGCAGTCCGCCCATCATCCCGGGTCGTGCTGGTCGATATAATACTGACTCCGATGCTATCATCCACGTTGAACGCGGGAAGCAACCGAATTCTCTATTTGTATTGCCTATTGTTAATAATGACAGATGGAAACGCGCGAAAGGTCTTCTCCGCGAGCAGCACAGCACGGCCGCACTTCAAGCAATCATTTTCTCTTATTTACTGGCAAACTTTATATCGTTGTAACATTTAGACGTAACCATCAATTTTTATGTTCAAATATAATCGTTTCGTTAACGTCGATCGAATGCATTTATTCAAATCCTGTGACCGTCTTCATCGTCTCTGTACATAGAGAAATCATATCGAACACGATACAACGAACTTATTTTTAAAAGGCTCTGAGGTACAATAAAATAAAAAGTAAACATATAATTCAAGAGAAGCGAATTTTCTATCGATCGATCGAGAGTCATTGTTGCTCCAACGGCAATATTCAGTTCAATCTTTCAGATTGCATATCCTACAGAAAAGCTGTCCGAGGAGTTTGAACGCAAAGATATTCGTTCGGAAGAGTTCACATAAGAATGGAGGATGCTGAAGAAGTTCCAGATGCCCTCGCGGCTTCGATAACGAGCAAAGAATTCCCCAAAAACACATTTATGTTGGAAAAGGTATTCATTCGCTATTCTGTCAATTTCTAAAATTCATTGGTTCTGGTTTTTAAGTTCGCCACGAAGCAAGTGCACGAATTGATGGAATTCATGACCAGAAGAACAAAAATCGACTATGAGAGACACACGCATGTTTGTCAGACCGACTACGAGTGTATAGTGAAGCAACCACAAAGTTTCTACTTTGAAAAAATGACGGAGTTCGCGATGAGATTACCCTCGTACAGCCTGGTCCCCGTATGTGATTTCAAATTGCGCGGCATATGTTATAGCGCGCGTTTTCTGTACTCGGGGTGTTTTCTGCAATCACTT
>CM052327.1:6059164-6103065 GCA_028455615.1 Lasioglossum zephyrum
CGAAATCATTAATAATTTTCCTGGTGATACAAATAAACATTGTACTATTGAATGATAAACGACACATTTGTGTGTGTTCGCAGTTGCAACTCAAGTGCGAAAAGAACGAGATATTTCTCAGTCCGACGATACAGGAAATTTGCTTTTCTTTCCGCGACTTAATGGAGCAAATTCGTATGGTCGGTCAACAACTGCCGCCACTGGCATCTTGGGTCAACGTGAAAACCAATCATGATCATATTAAAGCTGTATTACCCGAATGGTACTTGGAAGAAGCTTACGAACGTCTTGTTCTTATTCTGGACGAGACTTATCGGCCGTTGATCGATTACGTCGATGATCTGCGGGAAAAGTTTCGAGTCGTTTTCGATCCGGAAACGCGGGACGAAGTCGTAGCGATCGCTCGCTCGAGCACCAATTTTAGAGAATGCGTGAGCAAGGTGGAGGATTTCAATCAATTCGTTCGATCGATTCATGGCATGGTAAAAGTTTCTATTCAAGATTATACGCGTCGATAGTTCTTTTTTTCGAGCACATTCGAAACGGCAGAACGATTCTCGATTGACTCGCTCGCCATCTTGATCGGTCGCTTAAATTCAATTTGAAAGTTTGAAATAACCGTTTCAGCCGAATCACGAGTACTTCCCCATAGCAATCATCAATCAGGTTGCCGCAAAGGCGGGCCTCCTCGAAAGTACAGAAGCCGTGCGTCAGTTGATCATCGAGGAACTGGTGAAAAGTCACCAGAACTTCAACATTGAAATCTGCAACGCTTTCGAGGCCATAAGGGAGCGAGCCTTGAACATACCGAACACTACCAAGGAGCTGCTCGAACTGGGTAACTGTCTTGCATTGGGAAACTGGAAATCAAAGAACAACGAAAAATCATAGCGATACAATTTTAGGGGAGTACATGCTAACGGCTGCGTCGACGACGATGAGGTCACTGGAGGAAAAGATCACTCAGTCGCTGCGCATGATGGCAGCTATAATCGAGATGACTCCTTTGTCCAAGGATCACACCGAATTGAACAACACCACTATACACTGGTTGAAGCGTATCCGGCCGATATTCGAGCAAAACAGCGCTGTGTACGAACAGATCAAATTCGAATTGGAAGAGAAGCTTCAAAGCAAGGTGGAGCTTCTGAACAAGGAGGTCGAAGACACTTTCCCTAGGTTCGCTAGGTCCTGCATCGAGTTTTCTATTAGTATCGCGTTATCGGTTTGTTCATCCTAGGTTGGAAATAATGAACGACATGGACGATGTGAATCGCATTTCCGAATATATAGAGTACATGCGGAAGTTCGCGCGCGATCTAGAACGCATGGACGAGAAGGTCAAATGGATCAACGACGAGGAGACGCTGTTCAAATACCCGAACTCCGAGTATCCGCGGATAAAGGAGCTCAAAGATAACATAATGCCGTATTACGATCTAATTTATCGCGGCTATCGCTGGCAAAGGCACAGCGGCGTTTGGTTGAACGGGCCGTTCGAGTACTTGGACTCCACTGAGATCGATAACAAAACCACCGAGTACTTCAGCGACTTCAATAAGATCAGCAAACAGTACAGAACGAGAATCAAAATGGAACTCGCGACTAATTATCCGCACGGGTAAGAACTATACACTATGGTGACAAATGAAACTACATATTAAAAATATATCTCATAAAAATGGTCAAAAATTAGAGATGTCAAATACCCACTATATTCTGGTACATAAAGAAATTGTATGGATCAGCTTCTCAGGTTCACCGGACGAGCCAGACCCCTTCCAGCAACCGGCGCCCCTCAAACTTTGCCACCAGCTGATCGAGGACATCAAGTGGTTCAAGGTGATCCTCTATGCGTCGAAGATTTTGCTTGAGAAATGATATGGTATCTCGGTCGTTTTCAAATGCGTAATTATCGAGCAGCAATACGTGCCTCTGTTGGTGGTGTTCCGTAATCCCGCGTTGAAGCAGATCCACTGGGACGACATGTCCGCGGTGGCCGGGTTCGATCTTACTCCCAATACAGGGACAACCTTCCGAAAGATCATAAACATGAATTTGATGGAAGACTTGGAAAAGTAATAGTAACCGAGCGAGATATCACTGTAGATTGAAGCAGAACAATAGTCTGAGAAACCCTCTCCTTTGACATAGATACGAGATGATAAGCACGAGCGCGAGCAAGGAACTCATGCTCGAAGAGTCGCTGGCGAAGATGATCAGTGAGTGGGACGACATAATATTCACCACGGTGACGTACAAGGACACCGGCGTGAACATCTTGACGCAACTGGACGACATCCAAGCGATTCTAGAGGAGCAGATCGTGAAGGTGCAAGCTATGCGAGGATCCGCGTTCGTCAAGCTCATCGAGGAGCAAGTCAAAGAGTTTTACTTCTTGCTGCTTCGCATACAATCGACCATCGAAGAGTGGACCAAGGTACTCTCTGGTTTAAATTGCGGTCTGTGTGCAGAATAAACATTTTCTACATCAATTTTGTTAATACAATTAGCTAATATAATAATGATTTTTTACTTTTAATATATACGTCGCGTATACATCTTATCGACCTGCTTGTATCTTAATATATTTTTAATAAATGCGACTGTAACACATTTCTATAGCAGCGTGGACCCGGCATACAAATGTACAAACATTTTGTTCCAGGTGCAAGTGCAATGGATGTACCTATTGCCAATTTTCTCGAGCAAGGATATCGTGGCGCAGCTACCCGAGGAAGATATGCTATTCGTCCAGGTCGACCGAATATTCCGTAGCGCGATGAACGGTGTCGCGAAGGAGCCCCATGTTCGGGAGACCGCAGGCTCCGTAAGCCGAAAAAAATCATTTTATCGAGAAGCAATGTGATCGCCTATCTAGGTAGGTCTTTTAGAGATCATGCGGGACGCGAACACAATGATGGAGAAAGTGAACGACGGTGTATTGAATTACTTGGAGAAGAAGAGGCTCTACTTTCCGCGATTCTTCTTCTTGAGCAACGACGACATGCTCGAGATATTGTCCGAGACGAAGGAGCCTCTCCGCGTCCAGCCGCATCTCCGGAAGTGCTTCGAGGGGATTAACAAGCTGGGGTGAGAAACAGTAGAGAAGACGGAAAAGAAGATCTTCTAATCTGAGTAAATTCATCTCTGTTTACAGGTTCGACAAAGAGTTGGAAATATATTCGATGTTTAGCGAGGACTACGAAGAAGTGACGTTACAGGAGAAAATCTCAACGGCGGCAGCGAGAGGTTGTGTAGAGCGATGGCTTGTTCAGGTATATTTTATACTAGCTTTTCCCCGCCGCTTCGCTCGTACAGGAAACTGTTTAATGCCCACGAAAATTGATGTTTTTCTCCATAAAACCTTTTAAGCCCTCGTTCACCCCATTCAGATTGTATCAATGAGCATTAAGACCAAGCATGATGTAAATCAGACCATGAAAAAAATATTCCTCATATAAACTTTGCAACCCCTTTTCACCCACTTAGGAGTTGAATTTCGAAATATCCTTTCTTATCCCTTGTACAGATCATAAAGGAATCCTCTGTGCAAAATTTCAGCTTTCTAGTGCCAAGGGTTGATGAGTGAGTCAGTCAGGAGTTCGTTTTTATATATATAGAAGATTACTACGAATTATGTTAATTCACTGGACAGGTCACCTTACTGTATGATACATCGTGGTTATAGGTGGAGGAGCAAATGGTAAAGTCCGTGAGAAACGAGATCCTGATGAGCTATCGAGATTACGAGGTGAACCCGCGGCCGGTATGGGTCCGCATCTGGCCGGGTATGGTTGTCCTTTGCGTCTCTCAGATCTACTGGAGCATAGAGGTTCAGAACAGTTTAATGACACGTATGCGCTCATCGATGGAAACGCTTTACGCGAAACTGATGAAGCAGATTTTGGAGATGGTTAATTTAGTCAGAGGTAGCTCGCTAAGAATTTTCACCCGTGGATCGTTGCTAAGCTGGTTGCTGGTCCTCAGGACAACTGTCCAAACAGAATCGGACCGCCTTGAACGCTCTGATCACGATCGACGTGCACGCGATGGACGTCGTCAAGTCGTTAATCGACAAGGGGATCTTGAACGAGACGGACTTTGATTGGCTGTCGCAGCTACGCTACTACTGGGAAGACGACGTGTTCGTCAGGATCATATACACGACGGTATCCTACGCGTACGAGTACCTCGGGAACACGCCTCGTCTGGTTATCACACCTTTAACAGACAGGTACTTATTCGCTTGAGAATCCTCTTCCTTTCGGAAAAGTTCGACGCATGGATTACCCAGTTGAACAATGGGATAAAAGATATTTCGGATGACGAGTAAATGGCTTGTTTACACCCTCAGGTGTTATCGGACGCTGGTCGGCGCGTACTCGCTGCATCTGAACGGGGCGCCGGAAGGTCCGGCCGGTACGGGGAAAACGGAGACAACCAAGGACCTGAGCAGAGCGTTGGCGGTGCAGTGTGTGGTCTTCAACTGTTCCGAGGGTCTCGACTACAAGAACATGGGCAAGTTCTTCAAGGGCCTCGCATCGTGTGGCGCGTGGTCTTGCTTCGACGAGTTCAACCGGATCGACCTGGAGGTGTTATCCGTAGTGGCACAGCAGATCCTCTGCATCGTGCAAGCGGTTAGGGGCAAGCTGCAGACATTCATATTCGAGGGGACCGAGCTGACCTTGAACCCGTCCGTTTACGTTTGCATCACGATGAACCCCGGTTACGCGGGTCGCTCGGAACTACCCGACAATTTAAAGGTAAAATTAAATTCAACTGGATTGTTTGCTGAAATGACGACATTGCACTAATATGAAAACGATGTCTACATTGTTCCAGTTACGATTCACAAGTGAATTGGATTACTGGAATGCTAGTGGATCAATCTAGGCCCAGCTTTATCATCGAGACATTTTACTTGCTGTTGTTTTTACTAGGTGCTGTTCAGAACGGTAGCGATGATGGTACCCGATTACGCGATGATCGGCGAGATATTCCTGTACTCTTCCGGGTTCACCACCGCCCGGGAGCTCTCCACGAAGATCGTCACCACGTATAAACTGTGCTCCGAGCAGTTGTCGAGCCAGTCCCACTACGATTATGGGATGCGAGCGGTGAAGACAGTGTTGACGGCTGCTCAGAACATCAAACTGCAATTCCCAGACGAAGACGAGTCGGTGCTTCTGCTCAGATCGGTGATTGACGTCAATTTGCCCAAGTTCTTGAGCCATGATGTGCCTCTGTTCCAAGGCATCGTCTCGGATCTGTTCCCCGGGCTTGAACTTCCCGCGCCGAGTTACGACACGCTTCTCAAAGCTGTCCGCCAAATCGCCAAGACCCGAAATCTGCAAGCGGTCGACGGTTTTCTGCTGAAGATTATACAAACCTTCGAGATGATGATTGTCCGCCACGGGTAAAAATATTGGACAGACAAATTCTCGTTATTGTTTCGCGAGCCCAGCGTTAAACTAGGAAGACTCTTCTTTTATTCTAAGATTTCCGAAATTTCCAACAGGTTCATGTTGGTCGGTGAGCCGTTCGGCGGTAAAACGTCGGTGCTGTACACCCTGGCGGACGCTCTGACGATGATGTATCACGAGGGCGACGAGAACGGGTCGGTGACCAAGTATTTCACGATTAACCCGAAATCGGTGTCCCTGAACCAGCTGTACGGGTTCTTCGACCCGGTGTCGTCAGAGTGGACGGACGGCGTTTGTGCCGTAGCATTCCGCAATTACTGTACCGAGGACACACCCGACCGGAAGTGGATCATCTTCGACGGACCGGTGGACGCGGTGTGGATCGAGAACCTGAACACCGTGTTGGACGACAACAAGAAGCTCTGTCTGACGTCCGGCGAGATCATGCAGATGTCCGGTACGATGTCGATGATATTCGAAGCGATGGATCTGTTGCACGCTTCTCCGGCTACGGTATCCCGCTGCGGAATGATCTACATCGAGTCTCGAGTCCTCGGCTGGCGACCGTTCGTCCGCTCTTGGTTGAGCAAACTGAACCCGGAGTGGTCCGAGGGCTACCTGGACAACATCAACGACTTGTTCGAATGGCAGATGGATCCCTGTCTAGAGTTTCTCAGAAAGAGATGTCGCGCGACGATTACCGCCGGCCAGATTCACCGGGTCGTCAGCACGATGTGCCTCTTCGAAATGCTGATGGAAGACGCTGTCGAGCAGAACCCGAAGACGTTCGACCAGTTCATGATGTCTTGGTTGCAGGCGACAATGGTGTCGGCGGTGGTCTGGGGCGCCGCCGGTACGCTCGATTACGATTCTCGGATCAGGTTCAACCAGTACTATCTGTCCATGTGGAAGAATGAGTTACCGGAGCACCAGATGCCCGAGTACCTGGCCGAGAACCTGATCTCGTTCCCCATGGACGACACGATCCACGACTGCTTCTACACGTACCGCGGCAGGGGTGCCTGGAGACGCTACGCGGACGTCGCCCGGCAAGAAGAGTTTCTCGACACTGGGAGCATCGTCCAGCTGACGATCCCCACGATCGACACCGTCAAGTATCAGACCATGTTCGAGACACACGTGCGTCACCGGAAACGGTTCCTCTTGTACGGCGAGACCGGAACCGGGAAGAGCGTCTACATCAAGGACCTGCTGATGAACAAGTTTAGCGAGGAGGAGTATCTACCCAATTTCATCTCATTCACGCCGTACATCACAGCTGCACAGACTCAAGAATTAGTCATGTCCAAGCTGTATAAAAGACGGAGGAATCAGTTCGGCCCGTTGCCCGGCACCCGATGCGTAGTCTTCGTCGACGACGTGAACATGCCCGCGAAGGAGATCTATGGGGCACAACCGCCCATCGAGTTGCTCCGGCAGTTCTTCGATCACGAGATCTGGTTCGATTTGAAACAGCCAGAAATCGTTCACATTTTCGATACGATGTTCGTCTGTGCGATGGCCCCGCCGGGTGGCAGTCGGCAGGAAGTCTACCAGAGGTTCCTCAGACACTTCACCTTGTTCAGCATCAGCACCTTCACCGAGGACACGGTGATACGAATCTTCACCAGCATCGCGTTCATCGGTATGCAACGGAACGGCTTCACCACCGCTGCTATGCCCTGGATCATCGAGGTCGTGAACGCGACCATGAACATATTCCAGAATGCCCGGAATGAGCTCAGACCCACACCTGCCAAGTCCCATTATCTGTTTAATCTGCGCGATTTCTCGCGCGTGATCATCGGCTGCACGATTATCAAGGAGGAGTCGGTGGATTCTAAGTCCGTGTTCGCGAAACTCTGGGTCCACGAGATCCTCCGAGTGTTCGGCGATCGTCTGATCGATGAATCCGACCGCCACTGGCTCTTTTTGAGAATCAAAGAAACGGTTTCTAGTTACTTGAAGGAGCAGTTCGACGCACTGTTTGGTTATCTGCCCAAGTTCGACGACCAGCTCAACGAGAAAAGCCTGCAGAGTCTGATCTTTGGCACTTTCATGGACATCGACACGATTCCCAGCGATCGCCGTTATCAGGAAGTCCAGTCGATGGATGAATACCTCGAGGTAGCCACGTCTTGTCTCGAGGACTACAATCTCACACACAGACACAAGATGGACATCGTTTTGTTCCGGTATGCGCTCGAGCATCTCGCCAGGACCTGCCGGATTTTGGTGATCCCGTGCGGTAGTCTGCTGATGGTCGGCGTGGGTGGATCCGGCAGGCAATCTCTGACCAAACTCGCCGCCAGCATGGTTGGCCATGGTCTCTTTCAGCCAGAGATCGGTAGCGCGTACGGATTGCAAGAATGGCGGGACGATATTAAAAAGGTTCGCGTACAGTACGATTGTAATACAGGGTGTATAAAAAGTAATGGTATCCGTTTCACGTATTATATGTACATTCAAATACACATGTACTATTTCACCATGTGTATTAATGTAGCCGAATTTTAATTTGTATTAATTTTTAGGACACAATCACTAATTTTTAAAACTAAATATGGGTATATAATTTGTGAGACCATAGTCTCTACACATAAATTAATATCAATGTTCTAAAAATTGTGCAGATTAATATGAGGATGCATTAATCATTCAATATTTTGATCGTTGCTCGGAGTAACTTCTTCTCGTTCGCTGTCACGATATCGGAAAGATTTTTTCTGGTGTTTAGTGATAGTGTAGAAGTGTGGTGTTTTGGTTTCACATGTTTCACAATATTCCAGGTACTCATGAATTCCGGTGGCGTGGGAAAGGACTACGTTTTCCTGTTGACCGAGGGACAGATCAAGGAGGATATGTTTCTGAACGACATCGACAGTCTGTTGAATTCTGGCGAGGTGCCGAATCTGTTCACCATCGAAGAGAGACAGGAGATCATCGAGGCGACCCGGTTGGCTGCGCAAGGTGGCAATCGGAACCTGGACGTATCGGTTCTCGCTGTCCTCTCGTTCTTCGTGAACCGTTGCAAGGAAAAGCTGCACCTGATGTTGTGCTTCAGCCCCGTCGGGGACACGTTCCGGATCAGATTGCGTATGTATCCGAGCCTGGTCAACTGTTGCACGATCGATTGGTTCGACGTATGGCCGGAGGATGCCCTGGAGCAGGTCGCTCTTCGCAGCACCACCGATATCGACGTCGATGAAATGGTCAAGGTAAACGCTGTGATCGCTTGCAAGTTCTTCCACGTTTGCGCCAAAGATATCAGTTCCCGTTTCTACCACACTACCGGTAGACAAACGTACATCACTACCGCCAGCTTCCTCGATCTCATTCGTACCTATGCAGAACTGATGAAGGAAAAACAACTCGAACTGACGATCGGCAGGTACTTACACGTGTGTTAGTCTTGTATATGTAATTAGTAGTCCGAACAATTTTATTTCATTTCTTCAAATATATGAACGTGGTAAATGAACGCTTTTGTATATTTCAACAAATTTTAAGCCGCACGGTATACTAGCGACAATGACTCTTGGGTCAATAATAATTATTAATAATTATTATTAATAAATATCAATAATAATAATTATTCATAATTACTAGAATGTAGAGTTCATTGACTGGTATTTTTTATATTTTTTATTTAACGTTTAATAAAGAAAAATAATAATAATTTCATTTATTTTTGACAAATGAAGTATAGGGAGCCATTTAACATATATAAGATTCCTTTAATTCACATATTTTTTTACAATAAAATATCTTTCTGAACAATTTCTTAAATGTTCATTCACTGGTGCAGTTACCCTACCTTCATTTTCCAGAGATCGATACCTAAACGGATTGGACAAACTGGAATTCGCCGCGGAACAGATCGCCAAGATGAGGGTGACGCTGTCAGGACTGCAGCCGCAACTGGAAGCGTCCGCGAAGGAAACGGTCGCGACCATGAAGAAGATAGAGACCGAGAACGTGAGCGTCGAGAAAGCCCGGATGATGGTGAAGAGGGATGAAAATATGGCGAACCAGCAGGCAGAGATCTCGATGAGTCTGAAGACGGAATGCGAGGCGGACTTGGCGGAAGCGATGCCTGCCTTGGAAGAAGCTATCGGTTCGTGTGCATCGATACTCATTGAAAAGTTCTATTTATTACATTCTCTTTCTCCGTTTGTTTCGTCTAGCCGCTCTAAATACTCTGAAGCCAGCCGATATAACAGTCGTGAGGACTATGAGAAGTCCTCCTGCTGGCGTGAAGCTTGTAATGGCTGCAGTCTGCGTGATGTTGGACATACCGCCTGTGAAGGTCGAGGATCCGGCCACCGGTAAAAAGGAACTCGATTATTGGGGACCTAGCAAACGTCTGTTGGGCGACTTTCGGTTCTTGGAGAACTTACGCAATTATGATAAGGATAACATTCAACCCCGTATAATGCAGGTATTCGCTTACGATTTAAGGCCCTTGCACACTTTTCACTTTTTTCTTTGTGTTTCAATGGGGACGCGTATCTGCCGCTGCAGATACAGTGACGAAACACAAAGAAAAAGGTGCAAACGACGAGGCGTTGCTGTGCTGAGCTTGCGGAGCGGCGACGTAGTGTGCAAAGTCCTTTATTCGCGTGCTAACTTGTAACTAAATTCTACTCTGTTATCGCAACCTCAGGACATCAAAACGAAATACTTGACGGACAAGAATTTCGAGCCAAAGGTGGTGGCGAGGGCTTCGTCGGCTGCCGAGGGTCTCTGCAAATGGGTCAGAGCAATGGTCCTGTACGACGAGGTGGCCAAAGTAGTCGCGCCGAAGAAGGCCAAACTGGAGCTTGCTGAGCAGGAATACAACGACACGATCGCATTCCTGAACGAAAGACGCGCTGTGCTCGCTGACCTCACCGAAAGACTGGCCGTGCTCACCACACAGCTGCAAGTAGCCGTAGCGAAGAAGATAGAGCTCCAAAACGAGGTGCGACGGTTGTTCGCGATAACCTATTGTCTCCGGTGACCAACGAACCGCTCGATTCGCAGGTGACACTCTGCAGGAACAAACTGATCAGGGCGGAGAAGTTGATCAGTGGTTTGGGCGGCGAGAAAAATCGGTGGATGGACGCGGCGGCTAGCCTCCAAAGAGCCTACGACAGCCTGCCCGGCGACATTCTGCTCTCCTGCGGTATGATAGCGTACATGGGACCGTTCACGACCAGTTATCGCCTCGAGAGCCTGCAGAAATGGTTCGACTACGTGATGCAATTGAAGATACCTTGCACGAACAATTACGACTTCGTCGAGATCCTTGGCACAGAGATCAAGATCAACTCGTGGAACATATTCGGACTGCCGCGGGACTCGTTCTCCATCGAGAACGCCATCATCGCCGACAACTCGAAGAGGTGGAGCTTGTTCGTCGATCCCCAGAGTCAAGCGAACAAGTGGATCCGCAATATGGAGAAGCAAAACGAGCTGGAGATCGTCAAGCTGACAAACGCGGACTATATGAACATCATCGAAAGGGCTTTGGAGTATGGTACGTAACGGCAATTGTGTACAAATTGCGTGAACCACCTTGTATATGTACGTTTGTTTCGACTTCAGGAAAACCGGTGCTCATAGAGAACGTTCTGGAAGATTTGACGCCAGCCCTTGACCCCATACTGACCAAGTCGATCTACAGAATGGGGAACTTGTGGTTCATCAATCTCGGCGAGAAAGTGATCGAGTACAGTTTACGATTCAGGCTTTACATAACGACGAAACTGCGGAACCCACACTATCTGCCGGAAGTGTTCAACAAGGTGACGCTGATCAACTTCGCGTTGACGATGCCCGGTCTCGAGGACCAGCTGTTGGGCATCGTGGTGGCTAAGGAGAGACCGGATCTGCAAGAGAAACGAGAGTTTCTGATCGTGCAGAGCGCCGCGAACCGGAAAGCTTTGAAACAGGTGGAGGATAACATTCTGAAAACGTTGTCCGATTCAGGCGCGACTATCCTCGAGGACGAAGAGGCGATCGAAATACTTGACTCGTCCAAGATTCTCTCGACCGACATCTTGAAGAAGCAGTCGATCGCGAAGAAGACCGAGATACAGATCGAGGAGTTCCGGCAGAATTACAGGCCGATCGCGAAACACAGTTCCGCGCTCTACTACACCATCACTGACCTGCCAAACATCGATCCGATGTACCAATACTCATTGGTCTGGTTCATCAATCTGTACGTGAACTCGATCGAGACCGCGAAAAAGAGCAAGATCCTCGAGCGGCGACTCGCGTTTCTCAGGGAGACCTTCACCTACAACTTGTATCAGAATGTCTGCAGATCCTTGTTCGAGAAGGACAAGGTAAACCCCGAATCCCGCCCAAGTATCGTTGCGAGCTCGACAAGTTGATACGAAGGCGGTGTAAAAATATATTCCAACGATAATTCACGCATGAAATTCAATTTACAATTCTTCGAACCGCCAGGTTTTGTACTCGTTCATGTTGTACACGACGATCTTGATAACGGAGAACGCGATCACCAGAGAGGAGCTTATGTTTTTCTTGTCCGGAGGCGTCGCGATAGCCTCGGCTTCGGAGAATCCGGTAGCTGCTTGGCTTCCGAATAAATCTTGGGCAGAAATGTGTCGCGTCCATGTGTTGCCGGGCTTCGCCAATTTCCAGACGAGCTTCCTCCAGAACAGATACGAATGGAAACAATACTACGATCTGACTAACCCAGAGAACGCTCCGATGCCGAACCCCTGGGAGACGAATCTGACTCCGTTCCAAAAGCTGATCGTCATTAGAATGATTAGAACCGATAAAGTGACAATTATGGTAAGGATTACCTCGTTGAACCATTCCTAACGCCTCTTCTGGAATAATGGGCTCTGCTTTATTCGATTCTTGTAAGTACCTTGCCCGACTCGATTTATCACCGCCCGTTGCAGATCCAACGGTTCGTCGAGGAAGGAATGGGCTTGAAATTCGTCGTGCCTCCGCCATTCGACATCTCCAAGTCTTTCGCGGATTCAAACTTCCTGATCCCGTTGATCTTCATTCTCTCCCCGGGCTCCGATCCGATGGAGTCGTTGACAAAATACGCGGAGAACGTGAACTTTCTCGAGAGGTTCAATTCGATCTCGCTGGGACAGGGTCAAGGACCGATCGCTCGTAAGATGATCGAACATGGCCAATCCGAAGGCGAATGGATATGCTTGCAGAATTGCCACCTGGCCGCTTCCTGGATGCCTAGATTAGAGAACATCTGTGAGAACTTCGACGCCTCGAACACACATTCCAATTTTCGCCTTTGGCTGACCAGCTACCCGTCCGAACATTTCCCTATCACTATTCTACAGAACGGCGTGAAGATGACCAACGAGCCGCCTACGGGATTACAGAACAACATCATGAGGTGCGAAACGTTGTCGCAGCTAAATTGAAAATAGCTTTATGAAAATAGCTACATGCGAAGCTTTATGGGATGGGATTTTTTAGTAGCCAAAAGCGCTAGATAAAAGATCAATCTAGACCATGATCGCTCTCAAAAGTCCTATCTTTACGGTTACGAGGCGTAATTTGTATTATTTGGAAGCATAAATAATTGAATAACGTAAATTACAACTCGTAAACGTAAACTAGCAACTTTCGAGGGGCGATTGCGGCCTAGATTGATCTTTTACCTATCGCTTTTGACTACTGAAAGACTCCAAGTTTGCATTATCGACAAATTAGAAGGCGCACTCTTTGTAATCCCGGAAAAACGAGTTCACCGTCTTAACACGTTGAATTGTTATAAAATTGATACCACTAAATATCAATTTATGAATGCACAAATAACTATATTATATTTTTAGATCGTATAAAGCCGAGTCAGCCAGGGACCCGGGATTCTTCGACACGGTTCCGAAAAAGAAGAGATCGTACTGTAAGCTACTTTATGCTCTGTGCTTTTTTCACGCTGTGGTACAAGAAAGGCGGAACTACGGAGCTCAGGGCTGGAACATACAATACGGTTCGTTGAGTCAGTTGAATCCGTCGATCCGTGATCCGCGATCAGCTCCGGAACGTAGATCGGTTACGTTGCAGGTTTCAACGAATCCGATCTACAAATATCTGCGCAACAGCTTCAATTGTACATGAACGATTACGCGGAGATCCCGTTCAAAGCGATCCTATATCTGACCGGAGAGTGTAATTACGGAGGCAGAGTCACGGACGATAGGGATCGGAGGTGCTTGATCACAATATTACAAGACTTCTACAACGCGGACGTGATCACGGATGCGAATTACTCGTTTTCGCCGAAGGCTGGCCCCGAATATGCTCTACCAAAAAAGTATCAACTCTTATCCTTTCAATCATTACAATTGATTCTTGCGCATTGATGCCAGACATTGCAACTAAACATATACAATTATCATTTATTGAATGGGAATACACCTCTCACAAATTGCACTGTAAAATGACGGTGGCACGCTGGAAATTTTAACTTGTAAAATAACATTTTCCATTCCCCTGTTACGAACAGACACGAGTACGACGATTACATCAAATTGATCGAAGGGATCCCGTTGAACCCACCGCCCGAGGCACTCGGTCTCCACATGAACGCAGGGATAACGCGAGATCTCGAACTAGCAAATGCCTTTTTCCGGTCGATGTTGCTGATTATGCAGACGGGAACGGCGGGCGACACTTCTAAGCAGGACGAGATACTGCTCAATATGAAAAAGGATATCTACGATAGGATGCCGACTTTGTTCGACATCGAAGAGGCTCAGAAACGATATCCGGTGATGTACATGGAATCCATGAACACGGTGCTGATACAAGAATTAGAGAGATATAACACACTGCTGCACGAAATACGGCAATCTCTAAGTATGCTCGAGAATGCGGTCAAGGGACTAATAGTGATGACTCCCGCCCTCGAGGTAACAACGCCGTATAAATAAACTGGAACAGAGTTCTTTAACGTGAAAATAACGTATAGGACTTAGCTCTTCACATACTGAGTTCGAGAATACCAAAATCGTGGACGAAAGCGTGCGCCTACCCGAGCCTGAAACCGTTGCCGAATTTCGTCAACGACTTCCTGGACAGATTAAATTTCTTCCGAAACTGGTTGGTGCACGGAAAGCCAACAACATTCTGGGTATCGGGTTTCTCGTTCGTACACGCTTTCCTCACGGCGACCACGCAGAACTTTGCGAGGAAATACAAGATACCGATCGACAGGATCGACTTCGACTTCCAGGTTCTATTGTGACAGACCTTTTAGAAAGCTCAGCTCGATTATTATTAGTATCCGTAGACTTGAGCAATAGCAAAAACCCTAATTCTTCGCGAAGAAATCGTTTTAAAGTGGTAGACTCGTCTCCACGATTTGCAAGGGTGCGCCTTCTGATTTACAATGCGTAATTTGTATTTAGGAAGTTTTAGTTCTCGATCTTAATATTAAGATACTTTAAAGTATACTTTACAATATAAACAATACAAATTATAATTTGTATTGTTCGGCAGCATGTACCCAGTAAGCAAACTGCTCGATTTTGAACGGAAATCTGTGTGCATATAAGTGATCTTTTGTCTGGCGCTTTTGACTACTGAATCTTTGCATTATCGAGAAATGAGAAGGCCCATCCCGCACCCTTGCAATCCTGGAAACGGTCTACCCCCTTTTAACGTGCGGTTTCATAGGTACTTCCGGCGTACCAGTTAGACGAATCACCTGTAGACGGCGTTTACATCTACGGCATGTTTTTGGCTGGCGCGAGATGGGACATGACGACGATGTTCCTCGAAGAGAGTTATCCAAAAATCTTATGGGATCGTATGCCGATAGTTTGGA
Source organism: Lasioglossum zephyrum (assembly GCA_028455615.1). Taxonomy (NCBI): domain Eukaryota; kingdom Metazoa; phylum Arthropoda; class Insecta; order Hymenoptera; family Halictidae; genus Lasioglossum; species Lasioglossum zephyrum. Next base: position 6,074,423 of record CM052327.1, read on the forward strand.
CGAAACCGACGCAGATGGACCTCATAAATATCGGCCCACGATACGAGTGTCCTCTTTATATTACTTCCGCCCGTTTTGGCATACTGAAAACAACCGGGCATTCGACGAATTACGTGCTATCGCTTCTAATAGACACCAAATATCCGGTTAGTCACTGGATCAAACGAGGCCTCGCTTTGCTGTGTCAGCTAGATAATTAATGCCTTGTTGCGCATTCAAACAAATCGATAACGACGGCCAAGCGGTAGATTATTGTTAACAGGGTACGTAACCGCAGACAATCCAGTATATTTTTATCCAGCTATCCTTTAATTATCTGACTACCTAATTTTTTAAACAATATAATCGATCAGATTCATGAGTATTTCAAATGGTGCGACACGAAATCTATACGACACTAGTCCGACTGAGGGAGCCACATTACCATACAGACCAGTCGGTAACATTATTATGGCGCCTTACCGGGGCCCTTTAAATCGTTCGGAAGAAGAACATAAATGTTCTAAAGTGTAAAATAGAGTTTGATTAATTATTGCAAACGTATAAGAGAAACAAGAAACGATAAATTTTTGCTTGGCATTTATTCGACTTGTAAATATGGGTAGTTCTACGTTTATTATTGACAACGGTGCGAACACTGCAAAAGTTGGGTTAGCTTCTGACAGCCCAAAGTAAGCCTTACACCTCGATTATAATAAATCTAAGACAGACTATGGTTTTTATCGAAGGAGATCTCATGCTTTTATTTTCAGATTAGTTCCTAATTGTATTATGAAAGCGAAAAGCGAACGGCGAAGACCATTTGTCGGAAATCAGATCGAGGAATGCCGGGACGCGTCCGGTCTCTTCTACATACTACCCTTTCAGAAAGGATATCTTGTTAATTGGGACGTCCAAAAGACCGTATGGGATTATGTGTTCTCAAAAGAATGCTGTCCTGTAAATTTGAGTCACCTCTCTGTAGTCATAACAGAACCGTTGTACAATTTTTCCACCGTACAAGAAGCTATGACCGAGATATTCTTCGAGGAGTACGAGTGTCAAAGTTTACTGAGAATTAACGCTGCTACTCTATCTTGTTACCAATATAAATTGGAAAATCCGAACTCGAAATGCTGCATAGTAGTCGACAGCGGATACAGTTTTACCCACATAGTACCATACGTGAACGACGTCAAAGTAAAAGAAGGTATCAGACGCATCGACGTGGGTGGAAAGCTTCTCACAAATCATCTAAAAGAGATCATATCTTATCGTCAGCTGCACGTCATGGACGAAACTTACGTGATAAATCAGGTGAAGGAGGATTCTTGTTTCGTCTCGCAGGACTTTTTCAAGGATATGGAAACAGCTAGAAGCAAATTGGAAAATAATCCTATAATCAAAGATTACGTTCTACCAGATTACACAACGCTGAGACGTGGTTTCTTGAAGAATCCAGAACCTCCTAATGAACAGCAAACTCTACGATTGAGCAACGAAAGATTTGCCATACCAGAAATATTGTTCTACCCATCCGATGTTGGTATTCGGCAAATGGGTATACCGGAAGCGATTATGGACTGCTTGAAGTCATGCGACGAGGAAACGTGGCCTCATCTCTTGTCTAATATCGTCCTTACAGGTGGGAATGCAAAGTTTCCAGGATTCCGAGAAAGAATTTACACGGAAGTTAGAAGCTTTGCTCCTGCTGAGTACACGATAAACGTTCATTCGCCCGAGAAGTAAATATATTAGTTATTTGTTCTGCTATCGTTATAAAATGTTAACTTGTTTGCAACTTATTTTTCGCTGTTTCAGTCCAATCACGTACGCGTGGTACGGTGGCAAAACATTATCGGAAGATCCATCGTTCTCGAGCCTCTTAGTAACTAGGGAAGAATACGAAGAAGAAGGACAAAATCTTTGTTTCGAGAAATTCGATGTTTAACGACGCCAATCTCGTAGATGAAACAACTATTTTTTATTTTTCTATAACAATCAAACGCGAAGTCGCGTTGCATATGCATGTAAATAAATACAACGCGAATGAAATTAATGCATTTTAAATTTAACTACGCGACGTACAGTCGAACAACGGTACACGCGTAAGATGCATTCAAATATGTTTATTAAATATCTTTTTTATTTAAATGGGTCATTGATATCTTTTTCCCTCGGACCAATCGGAGCGTGGCGTTGCCATTGGCCGAGCTGGAATCCGTCCGCCGTAGCCGCGCTCTGATTGGTCCGAGTTTTTCGTTAATAACTCGAAAACCAAGTGTTTCGGCGCGAATTAGAAAAGGAGAAAGGTGCTTGGAACAACCTTAGGAATCAGTTTTCTTTTTTCTACACTCTTTCTGGGACACCCCGTGTAAGAATTCTGAAGGCTGTGGACATATCGAACATAGATGGTAGAACTCTGACATGGAGTAAGGTTAGTTCTCCCTCTATGCGGCGAGGGATGAGGACGAGTATTCTCCGCGTAGGAGGAAATGAACCTTTTGCGCAACGGTACTCTAATCGCAACAGTATTCGTGATTAAAGCGCGTCGAGTGTGTCGTTGCGAACGATACACATATACAATATCGTCTATCGAGGATTGGGGAATCGTGTAGGATGGAAATTCGAGGTTTCACAAACTGAATCGCGCTATGCCTCGAAATACGATGGACACGTACCGACGATCACGTTAAGGTATTCAACGACCGTCGATAAATCGAGTGCGAGTTTTTTTTTGTTGTTCTTTCTCGGCAATATTCCAACAGAGAATTCGGTTTGTTGACAGGTGCGCGTACATTTACCTTCCGTTTATTGTTTTCCCATCTCTCATCAGATCCCCCTTCGATCTTTTCGCAGTCTCGCTATATAATTGCAACCCCTAAGCGACTTATCCCCCATTTTCATCTGCCGGGTAAAAAAGAGTTGAGCTCTTTACCCTCACTGTTCTTCCTCCACCTTCTCCCTCTTTCTATCCGTCTCTCTCTTGCTCGCTCGCTCGCTCCCTTTCTCTCCTTCCCCCGTTCCCCTTCTCTCTTTGTCTCTTTCTTTGAGTCTCTAATTTTCTCCCCCTCTCTTTCGGGACGTTGCTGATTTTTCTTTCATTTTATTAAATGTACACGATAACAAGACAATTTTCGATTCCATCGCGCATTGTGAACGTGGATGAATAATTGTGGTGTCGGACGGTGGCCGATCATCTTCGGCTGGTCTGCCTGGGAAGCGAAGAGATCGTGAATGGTCCTTACGTTTTACTGGTGTCAATGTACACACGGTGTAACGTTATTGTAGCATTGGCCGTCACCGAGCACTTCTAACCGAGATTCCCGAAATACAGACAGAAAATTCGACATGATGAAGGGCAGTGCTATGCTCAAAAAAGAGAGCAAAATGCGCATACGTGCTTTCCCGGTGAGTACACTGGCCTCTTTTCCTATTATTCATCCGAATCTTTTTTAGCTTTGTCCCATTCGTTTGGCCTCTCTGCCGAAAAATTTATTTTGTTTCTTTCGTCCCCCCTGCGCCACCCCTCCCCTTGTGTTCTCACGTTTCTTTCTTCTCTTTTACACTTTTTTTTTCTCTCTCTCTCTCTCTATGCGGATATGCTTTTTTTTAAATAACCATTTCTAATAACGTGCACGTATAAATACATAGACATTTTTATAACCTGTTTCTTTGTATTACACATCAGATCGAAAATGTTGAGTGATTTTTCAAAAAGAATTGTTTGTCCGCTTCTTTCGTTGACTCCCACAACCGTGTTGTTTTTATTAGCGGTTTCTCTATTGTACATTTGAATTTCATTCAATCTCGATACAACTCTGCATACACAGAGAACGTAGTTGATACAGTATTTGGAATGGTCATTATTGGGTCTGCTATCAAATTGTGTGGATATTCAGGTGGTAGAACGCAGTTGCTATAGCACCGCGAAAGAGAAGCATTGAAATATAGAGATTGCAATGTTATCCTGTCCAAAGACTAATTTCAAGTCTGATCTGTCAGTTGAGTTGATACAACTAAATTTCGATTAGCCACTAAATTTATAATTGTTAAATTGTTTCGTAGTTGCAAAGAATAGCAAATGTTTTAACCGCCACAAGAAACTTATGCATCTGTTTGTGGTCATGTTTCTCGCAAACGTATGTAACTTGTTCGAAGACATTATTTGGTTGTTTCCCTGCAATACTCACCATGCGTTTCACATTTTTATATAGGTGATTCTCGTACCTTGATATAGAATATATTCATTGGCAAAACATTGAAGAACAATGTTGGTTCAACTGTGTTATTTAAATATTTGCATTAGCTCTGTGTACTTTTGCTAAATGGAAAGAGGCAATATGAAAAATTGAGAAAAAAGGAGTCATGATTAATTCTCAGATTCAGCAAAATGTTGAGAATAATAATGGCATGATGAACAACATGAATGCGCATGTAATCCATTATACCCAGGGGGGTTTCGATCATTCTTTAGTAACCACAGATGTATTCTCGTAATAAAACAATCTATCTCCGATGATTTTCTTGTTTGTTAATACGAGTAATAAAGCTTGTAGTTCCCCGAAGATATTTATTCTTTCTTCATAATGCTAAGGATTAACAAACATACTATACATATGTATATTTTTTTTTAGACTACTATGGATGAGAAGTATGTAGAAAGTATCTGGGCTCTACTGAAAAATGCGATTCAGGAAATACAAAAGAAAAACAATTCTGGTCTTAGTTTCGAAGAACTTTATCGAAATGCTTACACTATGGTCCTTCACAAATACGGAGAACGGTTGTACACAGGTCTGAAGGAAGTTGTAACATATCATCTCGAGAACAAAGTACGAGAAGACGTATTGAGATCTCTTCATAACAATTTCCTTCAAACATTAAGCCAAGCTTGGAACGATCATCAAACGTCGATGGTCATGATTAGAGATATTCTAATGTATATGGATAGAGTGTACGTACAGCAACATGATGTAGACAACGTGTATAATTTGGGTCTTATCATATTCAGAGATCAGGTAATTTTCACTGACGAACATATCAACGATAATCTCACTGTTCAACGAATAAATGTTTATTTGATTCGTTGCAGGTGGTCAGGTATGGGTGTGTTAGAGATCACTTAAGGGAAACTTTACTAGATATGGTAGGAAGAGAAAGAAGGGGAGAAGTAGTAGATCGCATTGCAATAAAAAATGCCTGCCAAATGTTAATGTTACTCGGTATTAACAGTCGTCAAGTTTACGAAGAAGATTTTGAAAGGCCTTTTTTACAACAGAGCGCGGAATTTTATAAAGTAAGAATATTCCGTCTCTCTCTCTCTCTCTTTTTCGCCTTGTAAAGTCACGAATCTTATTCTCATTATTTCTATTTGTTTGTAGATGGAATCTCAGAAATTCCTGGCAGAAAATAGTGCATCGGTATATATAAAAAAAGTTGAAGCCAGAATTTGTGAAGAATCAGAGAGAGCAAAACATTATTTAGATGAATCTACCGAACCACGAATAGTAGAAGTTGTAGAGGAGGAACTAATTAAAATTCATATGAAAACTATTGTAGAGGTACACAAAAATTGTTCATTGTAATTCGAGAAGTTGTTGTTGTCTTTTTCTGTCATTTATATCATATTTCTTTCCTGCTATTTCTAGATGGAAAACAGTGGCGTAGTTCACATGCTTAAAAACCAAAAAACTGAGGATCTAGGCTGTATGTACAAATTATTCTCGAGAGTCTCGGACGGATTGCGTACAGTGTGCGATTGCGTTTCGCAGTTTCTCAAAGAGCAAGGCCGTGCCATGGTTCAGGAAGAACACGAGTCCACGACAAACGCTGTGTTGTATATTCAAAATTTGTTGGATTTAAAGGATCGTTTCGACCACTTTCTCCATTACTCGTTCAATAATGACAAGAATTACAAGCAGATGATCGCCTCCGATTTCGAGTACTTCCTAAATTTAAACACAAAGAGTCCAGAGTACCTTTCGCTCTTCATTGACGACAAACTGAAGAAGGGTGTCAAAGGGGTTAGTTCTTTTAACTGTATTCCTATAGATCTCGATACTCGTGGTAGGTAATACCATGAAATCTCATACACTGTGTCTTTCGTAACAATATGAAATGGTATTCTCCTTGTATCCATGACGTTACCAAAGAAATATGAACACACTTTTTAACATGTAGTTAAAAAGTTGCCCTACGAGATTGCGTTAAAGAGTTACACATATTTTAGATGACGGAACAAGAAATCGAGGGTATTCTAGACAAGACCATGGTCCTCTTTCGGTTCCTTCAAGAGAAAGACGTATTTGAACGATACTATAAGCAGCATTTGGCTAAACGTCTTCTTTTAAACAAGTCCGTCTCCGATGACAGTGAGAAGAATATGATATCTAAACTTAAGGTAATTACGTCATTTTTCATCAGTAATATTGCCTTTTTTTAAATTAAACAAGAAGAACAGGAGCTTCGAGGGGCGTTTGTAAGGGCCCTTTCTTCGATTCACTCATCAACGCCATAATCTCGAGTGCAGCCACTCATGTTCTTTGCGTTATCTTTAATCTTGTCTAAGAAGCGTCACATCGATCAACCGAACGAATGATTTTTCCATAGACTGAATGCGGATGCCAGTTCACGTCCAAATTGGAAGGAATGTTTAAAGACATAACAGTCAGTAACACTATCATGGACGAATTTAAGGATCACGTTCTTACGTCCAATGTAAGTTTTTATACTTGGTCGTATCCGGTGGTACGACGGTTGAGGGTCATAGATACCAAGCTGTTTGTGTTGCAGGCAAAGTTGCACGGCGTCGACATAAGCGTCAGAGTTCTGACAACCGGTTTCTGGCCAACGCAATCAGCGACTCCAAAATGCAACATGCCATCCGCCCCACGAGACGCTTTCGATGCCTTCCGACGTTTTTACCTTGCTAAACACAGTGGTCGACAGTTGACATTACAGCCGCAATTAGGTCCGTTCATTTACAATCAAAAAATGTTACAGTATTCTCTCTGTAACTGTTGAAATCTTGTCCCTGCCACTGGAGAATCATCCCCTTAAAACAAAACAGGAAGCAAAAGATTGCAACTTTTCTAATTCTTGATTTCTTTTTACGAAACTGTTACAAGTAGAAGTTCAACTCGTTTCTAGATAGGATTCGAAGATGGGATTTTTCAGTAGTCAAAAGCGCTCGATAAAGATTAATCTAGTCCGCAATTGTTCTCGAAAGTGCTATTTTTACATTTACAAAGCGTAATTTCCAATATTCAATTATTTATGCTTCCAAATAATACAAATTACGCCTGGTAAACGTAAAAATAGTACTTTGGAGGGCGGCTGCGCCCTAAATTGATCTTTTATCTAACGTTTTTGACTACTAAAAAATCCTATCTTTGCATTATCGAGAAATGAGCCCCCCTTAATGTTTACCGTACACAATTCTTCTTCCTTTTTCAATCGCTATCCTTCTGTACATTCAGAACACTATAAAGAATGTAGTACCTCTTGCATAGCTGTGGGAGAAAGGGAGAATACTGTATTTTCCAAGTGTAGTAACGTTACGCATTTTGGTGTTTCCGCGTTCAGGTTCCGCCGATTTAAATGCCGTGTTTCATGGACCACGAAGGGAAGAAAGCAGTTGCGCCGGGTTAGACACGCCGTCGTCCTCCAGTTCGATGGGCAATGGAAGCGGGAGCACGAACGGTAATCGGTTAAGCCAGTGCAGTATCAGTTGCGGGAACACAAGGAAACATATAATTCAGGTCTCGACTTATCAAATGTGTGTTCTGATGCTGTTCAATAAAAGAGACAAATTAACGTACGAGGTCAGTTGGTAACCACAGAGTTGGTATACCGTTCTCTATTTCTGGTTTGACTTTTTCCATCTGCTCTGTTTGATGTATCACGATACAATGTATGAAAACGTTGCGTAGGAAATTCAAGGTGAAACCGATATTCCAGAAAGAGACTTGGTTAGAGCATTGCAGTCTCTCGCTATGGGTAAAGCTACGCAGAGAGTTTTGCTAAAGCAACCTCGTACAAAGGAAATAGAACCCTCGCATTGTTTCTGTGTGAATGACAGCTTTACCAGTAAACTACACAGGTATACCGCATTCAGATCATTTAAATCAGAACTAAATCATTTTTCTTCGTAGCGAATTGTATCCGAACTGTTCAATAATAATGTTCGTCATTCCTGTATCATTTTCTAAAGAGTAAAGATACAAACGGTGGCAGCGAAAGGCGAATCGGAGCCAGAGAGAAGAGAGACGCGTAACAAAGTCGATGAAGACAGGAAGCACGAGATAGAAGCAGCTATCGTTCGCATTATGAAAGACCGGAAACGCATGCCCGTATGTAACAGTAGTACAGTAAATGTGCTCGGTGTACTTCAACCTTGACGCTACCAATGCTACATACACGTTATATTAGAATAATTAGATTGTTATGCGGTGCACCAAAGTTCTATTTTTCTTCGTTTCAGCACAATATACTCGTGACAGAAGTAACAGAGCAATTAAAGGGACGATTCCTACCTTCGCCAGTAATTATTAAAAAACGTATAGAAGGTTTAATTGAACGTGAATATTTGGCACGCACGCCAGAAGATAGGTACGTAACAGTAGTTGCTTAAACACGGGAAAAAACATTTTTAATTGAATTGTACAACCAACGTGATGTCGTATCGATTTTCAATTACAGAAAGGTGTATACGTACGTTGCTTAATGCACGAACTCGAATGTTGGATCTGTACAAACATGTAAGTAATTTGTAATAATACATATTCCTTTGAACGTATTATCAGTATCATATTATATAATGCCGATTAATTTGTATTGTTGCATCATCAATTTTCATTGATTAGAAGAAGTTGTTATTGCTTTTATTATTGTTTCACGAGTATAGTTAAGATCACCGCGATCAAGGCATTCTACATCAAGGAAACCATGCAACTCGGAATGATTGTCATTCTAACATTCCATTTACGTTCGATAGGATTTTTTTCTTATGATACACTTCTATCTTATATTTTAGGTTTTAGTAAGATATTAGAATATCTCGCTCTAAAGTGTCGTATGTATTCGGGAGGTTCGTAGCGCTTCGCGCACGAAGACTTTTGGGGAGAAATCCGTTCGATACAAAACCTAAAATTTAATATAGAAATTTGCGTGGAACGAGAAAATTTACGATGACGCAGAAACGCGATTCGCGTTGTCGATTGATGTGGACTGCCTCGAAATTTCAAGAGAATAATTAGTCATGTTTCATAATTGAACAGTTTGGTGGAAAAGGTTGATGTGTATTCGGGAGCTCTAGGCATTATACTCCTAAGCTCGGAATAGAGATTTACGAATACGTTTTGTAACATTAATAACACCTTTATCCCCAATCCTCCCGATTTCACTTCATTGTATTATCGAACATAAGCGGTTGAATTGAATGAGACTTGCGAACACACCAGCTATTATGAAATACATATTGTAATTTAAATTCAATAGCGATTAATTACAATGAAACTAATCGTTTCTTAATCATACGATTGCTAGACATGATTTACACATCAGTCGTGTTACGATTAAGGAATTTTTCTACACTTGTAAAACTGTGATTGTCTATGGTCGTATACAAACTACTCTAGAGATATACCATGAACTCCGTTAAAATATTGGTGTTACACCAGGATTTTATTTATATCTGTGGTTATCTATAATGTGTGTACATAAGCAGTGTGAATGTATATCTAAAAATATATTTGCCTCATTTTCAGTGTTCGATTACTTTATTTGAGAAACGCTCTCTGCTAATACACTTCTTCTTTTTGAAATTTTTTTATTGCCATCTTTGCGCGCAACAACGGAAACGACAGAATTCTGTTTCCTTCTATCATTTGATTATATAAGCATTCGAATAAATAAAAGTACTAATCAGAACAAGCTATTGGTGCATTTTTCGCAACTTCCACCTCTTCCACCTAGCTCATCAATTATTTTTCTGCGATCAACTTTTCGAAAAACCAATACTTCGTTAAATCGCAGAATATTTATTGTAGTATGCCAAAAGTGGAATCTACGAATCTGTAACAGATGCGGAGTGTTATTGGTGGATTAAAATGAAATGAAAGAAAAATTAGAATAAAGATGAAGAACTTAATAAAGGAATTAAACATGTTGTAATTGGAAGCTACATTAATTGTAAGGCATTATGCTCGAGCGTTTACAACGGAGATTACGTGAACAGGCATCGTATTTTTATTTTCATTTAATATTTTTATTTATCAATATAGAGTTTTAATATTTAAATGAAAAGGTCTCATCCTTTCTTACGCAAACTGAATAAAAAATAAAATCTTGTAAAAGCAGTTCTTAGTTGAGCACATTTTAAATACAGAATATCATGTTGATTCTGCCTAGTCCTTTCCCAAGTCTTATTTTTCAATTATTTCGTACAAGATACATTTCATGTTTAATATAATAGATAAATAATTTCATATATATGAATATCATATATATAGTGAGGTAAATTTAATACTTTGGTTGTTGATCTACATTTAAAATAGGGAAAATAATATTAAGAGAATATGTTCAGTATGTTCACTATTTTAGGTCTCCCTGTAGGTCAATCATTTACTACTAATTACACGCTTGTAATTAAAAAGAAAAGAAACATATTCTCTATTGTTTAGGAACCGAATGTTTTATTGCATTTGATATTTCATATACTAAAATTATCAATCTAAATTCTATCGAATAAAGTATTGAGTCAATAGATATATTATTTGAACTTCTTAATATTTAATGTATTAACGTTACATCAGAATTCGAGAATTACATATACCGTAAGTAGTACCATCAATCGTAATTACATAGGAGATTACAGAGTTACAAATTAAATGTTTTACACTAACAGGTGGAAACGAATCGTCGACATAACGCTGAAGAGATATGTAATCGCCAGAATGTTAACATCAAAATGCGACATTCATATAATGACAGTTTCGCGCATACAGACTCTATTGATACTAGCTCACAGTTGCTTGTAGATCGAATAGTTAAAAATTACTATTAATTTAGTATTGAACTTAAATGCATCTTTCTAGAGCTTTTACGTCCATGATAAAACGAATTTAAATTCATTTATAAAACGAATCGTTTTAACAATAACTAAAACAAACCCATGAATGTTCTTCAAGCCATTTTGAAAATCCGTACGAAATCAGTTATGAAACGATTTTCGACACATATATAGTATACAATATTATACAGTTAGTTTGTTAATCTGTTTTATAAACATTACAATTTGCACATATAAATATTATTGTTGATAGTCAACCAATACTGTACACATGTATCTCAACTCGTTTATCATGTAACAAATAAGTCTATGTTGGCTTGAATTAAATTAGCTGACAGGTGGCAGGCATCATGGTGAGTAGGGCTAATCATTCATGGTTATTCATTGGAAGAGGGCGATTCTCGCCTCTTTTCTGCATGCTTCTTCGTAAACTCTTCCGCGTTCTTCAAAAACTTTTTTCTATCCTTCAAAAACTCCTCTGCCAGATCTGTTCTCATCGGATGTTCCGGCTCTGGATCATTTACTAAAGCTATTAAAGCTTGTATAACTGTGAATCAAAATTTAACAGTTATAAGATGTTCTCTTAGGCTCGGTACAGATTAACGGTTCTCTCATGGTTTGATCAAATATAAATTACGCTATGGCACTGTTCCGCTCTAGTCAGAACGTTTGATAAAACTGTGAGCAGACCGATAGTCTGTATCGAGCGTTACTTTGGCAAATGGCAGAAACAAAAGAACAATTTCACCTTGACCTGCCCTTGTAGCTGGTTTCCAATTCTCGTCGCTTATAATTGGCAAGCAAATCTGTCCCTTGTCGTTTATATTAGGATGATATATTTTTGTTTTAAAATTTATTCTTGGCGGCTTAAAAGGATATTCCGCTGGAAAGTTAATTTCAATACGAAACGCTCCTTTATTATATGGCGGATTATCCTAAAACATTCGAACTATTAGGACTCAGTTAAATATGTTATACTATTCTATACCGATAGAAAAAGCGACAAACTAAGCAGAACTCGATAAAAGAAACTTCAAGGCAAAGATTTATTTGGTTTTTGCTTTAAATAGAAATGCTATTTTCGCACTGCATAAGCCGATCGAACTCTAAATTTACGCTAACGTTCGCAGACCTGGGCTAACTCTAATTCACTCTAGAAGAGACACGAAATTGGGTTATGTTTCTCGATTAAAGTAATTACGCTAGAACGTACCGGCAATATAAGACCTTGCCAAGTGAGAATATTCGATTCATCTGCTTGGATATTCGTAAAGTTTTTCATAGGCGATGCTCTTAGGTCACGAAGTTCCTGGAAAGAGAAAACATAGTCATCGTTGGTACATCCCATGAGAACAGATTCGGAAGAAATATAAATACTTGTCTTTGGGTTTTCAAATAGACAAGCCTACCTAGAATAAGACTCGCGATGATAAAATATGTATAAATAATTAATAGAAAATATTAACGTTCTAGATTTCATTGAAAAAACTCGGTGTCATCGATGGGTAAGGATTCAGTTCGGCGACACAGTTAATCGAAGATGAGCAAACATGTTACAATTGAAAACAATATTTTTCGCACGTTTTACAAGCATTTCAATACTTCCGAGATCGGTTCGATCTATTAAAAGTACGAATTACCTTTTGCAATCTTTTCGCAACTGCCATTTTGAAAATAAATTTCACTAAAAAACTAGCAAAACTTGTCAAGTTCCTCACTGCTTCTCACTGACGTCTTCACAACTAAATACATATATCTGCCCTCCGAAAATCCCCAGCTATTCTACATTGAAAATCTTCCAGCTGAGGCTCCCGCGAATTTTTGTTAATGCCGTTTCTTTTTCGTAATTCGCATCGATGCGAATATAAGTAGATATTTGCAATTGATTATGTGTGAATATGAATCAATCCGCTATCCGTTTATCCGCTTTGTTGCGAGCAAGCACGCGTGCGCACACAATTCATGCTCATCCTTCTGTATCCGAATGTTTGTATGGATGAACGTTTTAATTGGTTTTCGTCAAAAGTGCCACGAGTAGACACCGTCTAAAGTATATGACAAGTAAGTACACTCGAATTTGGCTACATTAGTTTTGTAGAACTTGACAAGCACTTTGAAAAATAAGCCCGATACTTTTCATTGAGTTCGCAGCCGGCCGAAATATCTTCGTACTTGTTGGAAGTACTTTGGGAAACGTAAGCGGTACTTTCAAGTACAATTCTGTCCCGAACGAGTACATTCAAACCTTTCATAATTGTATGTACTTCAACTGCAAATAATCTATTTTCTACAATTTTTATCGATAACGTTCGTTGTAATAGAAATTTAGCAGAATGTTGAATACAAACATCAATTTAACGAAAGCCCCAATGGATCTGTGTTTCATGGAGATGGATTTGATCCTGGTGAGTAACTGCTTTATGTATATTCAATTTTTCAAGATATTTAAACGTGAATGTTCTTTTATTGCAGAAAAGTGTCAATGTAGACATCTTCCTTCAGGAAAATAAAAAGAAATTGAAACCGAAGACAACGCAAGATGACCTAGGAATATATTTGAAATCGTTCAGATTAAAAGGGATTACATAGATTTTGTAAATTTATTGAGTAACTTTGGTTTGGACAAAGCTATTGATGACTTTCAAGGACCATTAGGTCGATCAAAGAAAGAATTAATGGTAAACATTGAATGCTCTGATCATCATTGCGATAGTAATTATTCAATGCATTTATACAACTGAATTCTAAATCTAGAATGTATTGAGTCAATTTAAAAAAAAAAGACGTAGATTTCGTACAATTTGGTGCATTTGAAATGTATAAGCTATATAGATGCATTTCATAAATATTATATGCATTTATACAACTGAATTCTAAATCTAGAGTGTATTGAATGAATGTTTAAAAAAAAGAGTTGGATTTCATAGAATATGGCATTAGGATCCAAATACATTTGACTTATGAGATCAATGAAATTTCTATTGATATTAACAAGAGCAAAATAATCAGGGAATACAAACAAAGTTTATTTAATTAACAACATATTTTTAAATATATTAAATAAGCTTATAATAACTAAACGAATAATACATTAAATAAGCTTTTATCTGTATTCTTTCTAAGTACATTTCTGAAGAGTTCAGCTAAACTAGACATGTTGGAGCAAGATGCAATTGCATTTTCACGTGTTTCTGTGTAAATTTCTAACAGATTTATTTTTTGTTGCAATTAATTGAAAAAAATTAAATGGTATTATTTGAACATTTCCTAGCTTGTATTTGAGAGATGAATTCTGTCTTGTAAACTTGTTGAATAAAAATATACGTTACGCTCGATAAAATATACGATGTGGAGAATTTATTGAAGGAAGAGATTGTTAAACCATTAGTTGACATGGAAGGAAAATCTGCAAATAGACTCGCTTGGCCTACAAAGTATATACAATAGATATTAAATAGTCTGTGCGTAGAGCCAAAGCAATTTCTAGATATTACATTACACCCTAACAGGTACACAATCGAGTCCATACAGGAAAATGTTTCCTGTATCTTTTTTATACAAACAACTTTTACGATCTCATTTCAGATGTTCTTTTGAGACTTTTTCGTAAAAAGTTTACACGTTAACATGGAAGAGAAAATTGTATATCAAATGCATTTCTGTTTCAGGAGATCCAGTATTCTTTCACTCTGAAAGCATATTAATTAAGTCAGTTTTTATCTAAACGATCACATCAAAGGGAAATGCGCAGTACGAAGATTTCTTAAAGAAATGAAATTTACCAGAATATATACAAATAGGATTTCAAGAAATAGCTGGCGTTGTTTATACTATTTTGACAAAACCTATGTAACTGGCATTTATAAGAAGGATTTTCGAATCTTTTAGGCAAACTGAATTTTCCCTGTATGCAATGCGCATTTTGTGGGAAAGTCGCCAAAGGGTTTTGGCAAAACAGTATGTATCCTTATCAATTTGTTTTTTATGGGCAAATATAAAATAATTCTTATCAGAGTTTGTTCTGCATAGATTCTGGAAATTCAGTTTACAAATATGTGCTAAATACCCGTAGTAGCACTTCGAGAAGTATGATATTAAAAAATTGTTCAAATTGTGAAATACATTGAAGAGATCATAGTTAGCGCCTGTACGCATGTGTCTTAATTGGTTCATCGTATAACAGATGAGTTTACGATGGCTTGAATTAAATTAGCTGATTGATGACAGGCATCATGGTGAGTTGGGCTAATCATTCATAGTTATTCGTTAGACGAGGGCGATTCTCGCCTTTTTTCCGCATGTTTCTTTGTAAACTCCTCTGCGTTCTTTAAAAATTTTTTCCTATCCTTCATAAATTCTTCTGCAATATCTGCCCTCATCGGACGTTCTGGTTCTGGATCATTTACTACAGCTATCAGAGCTTGTATAACTGAGAACAAACAATTTAAATGTTAAACGACTGTTCTTTTGATTTTGCACTATTAAAAAGCTATAATATTTCACCTTGGCCCACCCTTGTAGCTGGCTTCCAATTCTCGTCGCTCATAATTGGTAAGCATATTTGCCCCTTTTCGTTTATATTAGGATGATATATTTTTGTTTTAAAATTTATTTTTGGAGGCTTAAAAGGATATTCCGCTGGGAAGTTAATTTCAATACGAAATGCCCCTTTATTATATGGCGCATTATCCTAAAACATTCGAATTATTAGAATGTAATTAAATTATTAGTAATGTGCTATATCTATAGAAAAAACAATGAACCCTGAATGTTTCTGCATTTACAAGTGAAACGAAATAAAAGACGTTTCACGATAAAGATCAACACAGAATAGATTTTGTTTTTTTATATAGTCTATTGTCACACTAAATGATCCTATTAGAATCTGCGTTTATATTGAAGTTCGTAAACCCCACATAATTATATATAATTTATTCTACTACAAACGATTTATAAGGTTAGGTTGTATTTCCGGAGTAAAATAATCATGCCAGACATACCGGCAATATAAGACCTTGCCAAGTGAGAATATTCGATTCATCAACTTGGATATTCGTAAAGCTTTTTATAGGCGATGCTCTTAGGTCATGAAGTTCCTGGAAAGGGGAAACATAATCATTCATATGTAGGTCTCATGTAAAACGAGAATTTGAACGCGGATCACTCTGATAGAAATAACGTAATGGCTGTGTCGGTGATTTTCAAAAAGACAGAAATGTGTAAAATAAGAAACGCAGCGATATGTCATTCAGAAATAATTCATAGAAGAATATGTTGCAAATTTTATTGTAAATGTTTGGTGACATCGATGGTAAGCGAAGATGCCACAATTTCGAAGAATATTTTTCAAACATTTCACGAGTATTTAGTTCCTGCTGCGATCGGTTCAATAACCGAAACTTTGAATTACCTTTTGTAATCTTTTCGCAACTGCCATTTTGAAAATAAATCCCACTAAAAAACTAGCAAAACTTGTCAAACTCCTCACCGACGTCTCACAACCACATACATCCGCCTTTCGAAATTCCCCAGCGTTTCTAACAGTTTCTACTTCTACATTGAAAATCTTCCCAGCTGAAACTGAGGGTAGTGTTACTCAATGTATTTTTCTGTTAGCACGAAATCGAACGCCATCTGAATTTGGTGTTACACAACTAACGGGTCAAAACGCGGGGATTTGAAATCCACACTACCCATTCCTTGCTAATTTATAATTTTTATTTAAAAATAAAAAAAATTAAAACATTTTATTACATTTTAAATACGTTCTATTTCAATATTGAATGTTTTACATTTATAATTACATATTACTACTATTATTACTACTATTACATTACTACTATTTACAATGTTTCCTATATTTACTATTTCTAATCGCAATGCACTGTTTAATAAGTGAACATGAAGTTGGTAAAAGTCTTTCGCGCTTGCCACACATTAAATCATTAAGATATTTACAAAAATTGCGAATTGCATACAAAACTAAATAATCTAAAAATGAATCAATAACCAAATTTTTGTGGTCGCACGTAAAACTGAAAACTACATGTTTTCTTATAAAATGTTTAATTGTACTTTTACATTACTTTGTACATTACACCTATATAAAACCAAGCACGCTATATTGTAACTTCTACATAAACACTGTAAAAAGTAATCATTAAGAATAATATTTCTATTTCTACTTATCGCTGGTTTTAATATATGTAATGTACAATTTGTACAATCAAACTTTGGTATTACTTTTTGCAATACAAATCGAGAAATCAATTTCATTAGAAAATTCTTCTTGTTATAGGTCCTGTCAGTGGTTTTAATGGTCCATGTTTCCTTCCTTCTCCATTAAGACTGTCGAAAATCTCGTCGAATTCCTTTATAATCATTGCAGTCCCACTGCTTTTGCTGTCCATGCAGAATTCTCCTGTAACATCAGTTTCATCTGTAAAGAGAAATACATTCTTTACTTCAAATTAATTATAATAAACAGTGGACTGTAATCGTAATGCTAATACTTACTATGGCGTGCCATAATATTTATAGCTGCAGCCATCGAGTGGCTAAGGACTTGGGCGGCGTACGATACTTTGAGAATTACTCTTGCACAGTAGTGACATGTTTATTTTGTGTACCTGTACTAAATTCGTGCTAACAGTTCTCCTATTAGAATCAATTAGAGTGAAACTACCCTGGCTGAAACTGAGGGTGCGCAAGAGCGAAACATACGACCATCGGCGTAGGAGGTGAACTACGAATGAAGATATTTAGAGAGATCCTTGTCTCTCCTATAGGGTTGTGACAGAGAGGGAGATATGTCACTCGCAGGAGAGACAAAGACAGAGATTACGAAGTAGCTTGGTTTCTCGATGAATTTATACAACAACTTCATGAAACGAAGAAGCAATATTTTTTGATAATTTTTGTGTTGAAATCTCTGATATTATTGATATACTGACATGATCTCTGTATTATTCCGCATCTTCGTACAAAACCCTTTCTTTCAATTTGGCTCGACCGCTGATAAAAGGGTATAAAAAAAAAGTGTTACGAGTGCCATCTTGTAAATCATCTGTGAACTACCATTACAATCAGAGACCTCTTTCGGTTTGTGCTACTACTAACTAAGTCATAAATCCGTACAACCACGTAAACACGACTTCACAATTACCAAAAAAAAGACACGAATTCTGTTTTTGAAATGTAAAAAAACTTCGAAATGCAATCATGCTGTAACCGAGTACATTCCAGTCATTTTAAAATATATACTACTTCATTTAGTCGTTTACTATTGTTTATTGTGTCACTTAGTGCGACCAGAGAGTATACTTTCCGTGCGACTTTTTGTCAATAACGTTTGTTGTAATAGAAATTTAGCAGAATGTCGAACACAAACATCAATTTACCGAAAGCCCCAAAGGATCTGTGTTTCACAGAGACGGATTTCATCCAGGTGAGTCGCTGTTATTGTAAATATTCAATTTTTTTGGAGATATTTAAACTTCAACGTTCTTTCATTCCAGAAAAATTTCAATGTAGATATCTTTCTTCAAGAACACAAAAACAAATCGAAATTGGAGACAATGCGAGATGATCTGGGAATATATTTGAAATTGTTGAGATCTGCCATGATCGATTTAATTAATAGGGATTATATAGATTTTGTAAATTTATCGAGTAACTTAATCGGTTTAGACAAAGCTATCAACGATTTGCAAGGACCGTTAGGTCAATTAAAGGAAGAAGTAATGGTAAATATCAAATTCTTTGAAAAAAGGTGCTTTTAATATATGTTACAAAGCAATAACTTTTTAAATATTGGACCATATGATATGAACTTTCTTGAGAAGTAAGTCGAATAATATTTAATCTTTCCTATAACAGCAAGTACAGCAGATTTTAGATGACGAGATCGATGCAATTTCCATTAATATTAATGAGAGCAAAAAGATCAGGGAATATAAACAGAGTCTATGTAGCTTACAACATATATTTAAGTCACTAAATAAGCTTTCGTCTGTATTATCTCTAAACACCTTCCTGGAGAGTCCAGCTAAAATAGATATTTTGGAGCAAGCTGCTACAGAATTCAATCAATTGCAATTTCACATGTCCAGGTGCAAGCTAGATATTATCAAAGATAAACAGAAGGTATACATTTCTCAATTTAAACCAATTTATTTGTCTTTGCAATTAATTGAAGAAAATTAATCGTTCTTAGGAATGTGCAAAGTTGGAGCAGTCTTATATGACTCATCTCAATGAACTGTTCCTAGCTTGTATTCAAGAAAAGAATTCGGGCTTGTTAATTCGTTGCTTGAGAATATACGTTATGCTCGACAAAATAAAAGATGCAGAAAATTTAGTAAAGGAAGAGATTATCAGACCCTTAGTTGACGGTGTGATTAGCATGGAAAACCTGCAAGCAGACTCGCTTGGCCTGCAGAGTATTTACAATAGATTGTTAAATATTCTGAGCATAGAACTGAAGCAACTTTTAGATATTACATTACACCCTAACAGGTACACATTCAATTTTGTCACAGGATAATGTTTCTCGTATCTCTTTATATGAACTACTTTTATGGTCTCATTTCAGATGCTCTGTTAAGGGCTTCAACTTTTTAGTCAACAGCTTTTGGGTGAACGTGGAAGAGAAAATTGAGCAACATATCAAATGCATTTTTGCTCCAGGAGATCCAGTATTATTTCATTCTGTAAGCATATTAATGAAGTCAGCTTTTTCTTATAAGCACATTAATAGAATAAAAATTACACGATTTCAGCAATACATGGCGACTTTAGAATTTCTAGAGAAGTTAGAAGCTGAGTGTGTCACGCCCGATACTTTGTCCACATTAAAGGGAAATGCGCAGTACAAGAATTTCCTGAAGAAATGGAATTTGCCGGTATACTTTCAAATACGATTTCAAGAAATAGCTGGCGTTGTCGAGTCTGCTTTAACAGAATCGATATCACCAGCATCTATAAAAGTGACTTTCGAATCTGTCACGCAAAATGAATTTTCCCTGCGCGCAACATGCGTTTTGTGGGACAACTTGCAAAGGATTTGGGCAGACGATGTATATCTTTATCAGCTGTTCCATAGGTGAATTATAAAATTAATCATGGGAATGATAACTTTGATTAAAGTGATTTTAACAGAAGTTTGTTCTATGTAGATTTTGGAAATTCTATTTACAAATGTGTGCCAGATATCAAACATGGTCTCTAGCGGCGCTTAAAGAAGTATGATATTTAAAAACTTTCTAATTGTCTAATTCATTGAACCGAGTGTAGTTAATCATTTCTTTCAATACAGATATGGCCCATAGAAAATGAAGTGGGATCTTCAAGCAAATCGGAGCATTACACGAAGCTCAATTTTTTAATATGTTTACACCAAGATCTAGAGAAATTGGTAAAAAAACTTCCATCGCTTCTGGAAGTAGTCCAATCAAAACTTAAACGGCAGACTCCAACGATATTAAAGTTATTAGAAGGTAATAACATTAGGTATTAATATCATTGTTCCTTTTCAAACATATGAATATTGATCTACAGATTCTTTGCATGAAACTATAAAGAAATTTGGAATGATTTTATCGCAAGTCACAGAAGAAATTGTAAATGAACTTTTAAAGGAAAGTATAGTGCATTTGAAACAAGTCAGCGATATACCACGATTATTTAGGCGAACAAATAGGGACGTGTCCACGAAACCGTGCGCTTACGTAAAGAACGCCCTCGTTTTTCTTATAAGTTTTCACGCAGATTATAAGAAATTAATCCCGGACAATGTAAACCGTTGGTTGGAATTGACTCTTTCCTTGTTGACCGAACAGTAAGGAATCGATAATAGAGAACGATTGCAATACTGATTAAGTTCGACATCGCTTGCTAATGAATTTCTTAATCGTACAGTTATCTGGCATCCGTAACGGACGTTTTAACATCAGTACAAAAGACTGAGGAGAGCTTACGAAGATTGAAAAAGATCCGGGATAAATCTACGGGTGCTCTTCCCTCCGATGTTCAAGGAGTGAGCGACGATGAGAAAATACGCATTCAATTGCAAGTAGACGTACAAGCTTACGTAAACATGGTAAGAGAACTTTTGCGAAGATTTATTTCTTCATTGAACAAAGCATTTGCTACATACCTTATCTTTCAGATTAGAGAAATCGAGATTGCAACTTCAAATGTTCGCTACGTGGACGAACTATTGCGTACAGTAGAAACAGCAACAAGAAGATAATATTCTTGTCCTCTGTACGTTTCGTTTCGTCTAAAAATATCAAAACAAGTTTGTATAATCTTCCTTGCTGTTATCTATTTATAGGATGTACATACTATTTGATATAAAGATTTTGTATATAATATTCGTGATGGAAAAAGTCAGCTTATTTTTCGTTCGTTATTGAACAATTCTGTTTCCACTTAATATTATGCAATTAGAGAAAAAAATTTGCTTAACAATCATTTAATGTATTATTTACATAGTCGTCGTATTACACATTTCGTACTTATGTCTTATTCTCTTCGCGGTCAAGAATGGAATTATTTTACAGTACATTCTGTTCCCAAGAATCGTTCAGTGGTAAATCGACGGTAGGGATAGTGTCTTGGTGCGGATAAGACGGATGCCACCAATTCAGAACTTGATAATTGACAACATCGTTTAACATTACTTGGTTCGTTAATGTATTGGGAGCATCTGAAGTTCCGAAGCCCAATTGCAATCGAACCGATTTCACATCTTGCTTTAAAGCCATAGACACCTTCTGCAGAATTAATCCAGATACTTGAGGTATCATACTGTATCTCTTACAAGCTACCTGTAAATCGATAGAAATAATACGTAAATAATTGAAATGTAACGATTATATATACTAAATTTAATTGATATGTACAACAATTAAGTACCTTAAGCAGTTTACAGCCTTCTTCTGGATTCACAGCTACATCTTCTAACATTTCAAGAAAGTCTGTCTTTGTACCACTTATTTTAGGCTCCTTTATTGAATTCCTACTTGATTTTGGTACCTCTTTCAATTTAAAGTAGAAGTACCACAGTAGTTTTCCGTGCTAATTAAAAAACAATCGAGCTTTACCATTGTTGTTACTAACACGATCAGGGCCAGCTCTAGGGGGCGGGGACGATTTCACATATCGATTTTTTCGTTTGCTAAAAATTTACACTGCGTAACATATTTATATTGTTTATGTCTAAAAGCTAAATGTAAAAAATTTATAGTTAAGAATTTGTGTTCTGTCATGTTATATGTTTCTTTATAAATATATGCTTCTATTAAAATTTAAATAAAATGATTTGATTTTTGTTTAAAATATATAATATGGTGTCCGTTATTTAAAAAATTACATATATATATTCTGAAGGGGCGGCAATTTGTCTTTTCGCCTGGGGCGATGTAATCGCTAGAGCGGGCCCTGACACGACACAATCTAGTTTTTTATATTGTATCGCTCACTCTATGCCACATTAAGCAACATCTTCGTTTTACAAGAGAATAGGGCTCGTCTTGGTGGTAGTAGGACACACTGTCGATGTCTCGTTTTAAAGCAAAGTAAGTGTAATGTAATGTTCTAATGACACAGGCTCGCAGTCCGTGCACACGAACCATACAGTGCGGTTGAAGACGTTCTGGTAAAGCAGGTATGGGGCTATAGTAACTGTAATGATGACCTATTTAACATCATCGTTTTAACAACAAAGAGTACGTCGGTCGTGTAATAGAACACTCACGTCTTGTATA
This sequence comes from Lasioglossum zephyrum, assembly GCA_028455615.1. NCBI lineage: Eukaryota > Metazoa > Arthropoda > Insecta > Hymenoptera > Halictidae > Lasioglossum > Lasioglossum zephyrum. The sequence continues at coordinate 6,097,247 of CM052327.1, forward strand.
AATGGAACCAAAATTTGCCAGTTGTTGTTACGTGATAAGAACTTTTACATATCCGAGCAAATTTGCCTACAGCCTCCGGACAAATATATTCGGATATAATGAACCACAGATCCAATGGGTAATCTCTACCTACTATATATAATTTAAAAATATAGATTTGTAACTATACTTTTCGTTCGAATTTTACCTTCTTCTTCTTCTTCTTCTTCTTCCATGTACGTCGAACCCTCTGCTGTTTTTCTATGCCTTACTTGATTGGTCAACGTACCTATGCAAATAAATTTTAATGGAATAGAAAGAAAAGATAAATAAAAATTATAAACATCTTCGGAACAGATTACCTTTACTGTTCTTTTTAGAATTATCTGAATCGGATGACTGGGGATTCCCATCTTCATCCATTTCATTCCAAACTTCTGTATCCATTGACATTTTCTCTTCCTCTATAAATCATATTTAAAGTACATTGGTACAATCGCTGAATTGCAAAAACGTAAAATATTATCTACACGAAACGTGATTTCCTTTTAATAATACGAAATTTATTTCGTTTCTTTAGATTAACTTTTTTTTTTTTTTTTTTTTATTAGAATTCTTTAGAATAACCTTTATAATCTACAGCTGCTATACCGATCGAAGCCTTTTTCAGTCTTGCATGGGTCTTTGAAGAATTAGCGAAATCATTGATGGTAACGTCTGCGGAGAAACGAGAGCATTGTTATAGAATAGTGGAATGTTACCTATTGCACTGGCGGCTCTATTGGGAATTGTAAAAGTGACAATTAACCTGCGATCAAACTGCTGCTGGTCTCGGTGTTTGTCTTTTTGTTGGACTTCTTCCGTAATATAGGCATGTCGTTGCGCGTACGTAAACTATATATTGTAACAATTAATCAGGTACTAGTTCGTAACGAACTATAATGTAAAATCTACAACTATTTACATTAGCGATAAACGTCACTGTGATCACCCATCATACTGTCCGTCGATAGGAAAAACGCGATTGTTGATGTTCGAACGCGTATGTTACGTTTCAGGCGAATTTCACATTGTACCTAACGCATTAAAAAAACCGGTTGAGTTGTATTTACAAGTTTGGAAACAATCACTTAAATAAACTCAGCCCGATTCAGGAGCGACAATCACGCCGACGAAACATGTCGACTTGTCAATAAACATTGCAGCTGATCGACCGACGACAAAGTAGCATGCAAAGGTCGGTGTAGGTTAGTACAAAAGATAAATAAAATACACTGCAAGATCCTCCAAATTTTTTGTACACTCGAATGCTATAGAAATATTGTTCGAAATGAGTCTGTCCGCCGAGGATAGCAAACGCATTTTTACTTTTCTGAGGCAACAGAATTGTTGTTTAAAATGTTGTCTTCGTTTCACTGGATGCAAGTCGTGGAATTGCTTGAATGATCTCGTGAAGCACGTTAAATCGGTAAGTTTCTAGTGGCTTTGTTTGATGCTTTGAATTCATCGCAATATTTGTTGCAGCTGGGCTATATCAAAGAAGATGAAGCTATCGTCGACGAGACACCTTGCGTGGCTTGTCTGGGGATTCTTCAAGACCGAACGCTAGAATCAATTGCTCAGCAAGTATGTTGAAATATTTGACTACGAACATCTAAGCTTCATGTAAATTTCACACGATTTTATAAACAGATACAGACCAAAGTAGAAAAAGAGAACTATGACAGCAGTACATTTCTGTGTGCATTGACGATACCTCCGTGCGTGAATATCAGAGAACGTTTGTTACAAGCACGATGCGCCAATGAATTGGATTTAACACCTTTGCTAGATCTTAAAACACAATTGCAGAATGTAAAAGACATTTGGAAATTGGTGATCAATCCTAAATTAGAACAGCTCATCAATAGGCGAGTGGATATGACTCCCTCTCCTTTCCTTATTGAAATTGTGTTGGCTTATGAACATAACAATGAAGAATGCGAAGCTTTGTAAGTCAGTAGAGACAGTTTCTTTCTTATTAAAAAAGCCTATTCACGGATATTGTTAACAGTATTCTTTATTACAGAGAAAACTTCTGTGAAGGTGCAAACAATGTAGGAAAGCATCGAAATAGAAATAATTCCAATAGATTTAGTAGAAGAAGTATAGAGACTTTACTGACTAATACGACAGATGGAAAACTTAATGAATTTTTTAAGACTTTTTCGTTCGATGTGTCTCGAAATGTTGATGTACAAAGCATTGAATGTTCGCACGCGAGTATTTTTGTAGGAGGTAATACATATATAGAACTAACGGTATAGAAGTAATATCAATAATATTTAATCGATCATACTTTTAGGTCGATATAGCAAATTGTCTCGAGAAATCAGTCAGACCCCGTGGCTTATAAATGGCGAAAAAAAGATGAGCACATCTGTTCAAGATCTATTATGCAATCCTATCGCCGATGTTGTGAAAGCTCAATGTATGCCACTCAACATAACTTCTACCATACACGAGATCAGATACTTAATCTCGTTTAAAATATAATGTTTTTATTTCTAGCCATTAAATTCTTATCTTCTGGAAGAGAGGACGTAGATGTAAGAAATATATACGATGGAAGACCGTTTGCTGTCGAATTAATTAATCCTCGCATGACTAAAATAACAGAAGCGTTATTGTCGGATCTAGTCCAGAAAGTCAACCAGTCCTCTAAAGATGTACAAATTACATCGAATTTGAGAGTTTTAACCAAAGAGGATCTAAAGAAATTAAAGGACGGTGAAACTAATAAAACAAAAATTTATCGAGCGCTTTGCGTTTTTCGCGCGAAGCCCGAAGACATGTTGCCTCTTGAAACATTGAATGATTTGAAGAGAGTTGAAATCATTCAGAAAACACCGATTCGAGTGTTACACCGGCGGCCTCTGAGTCCCAGAACACGATTAATATATGAAATGAGAGCACGTTGGGTGAAGTCTCAAGAAATACAAACATTGTTAGGCACTGCCATCGAAGATGTCAGCATGTTTTTCGTATTGGATATTAAAACCCAAGCTGGCACGTACGTGAAAGAATTTGTACATGGTGATTTCGGACGAACCAAGCCTAGTTTGTGCGATATCCTTAAGACTGAAGTTGATATAGTTGCACTAGATGTAACACGTATCAATCTAGATTGGCCTTAAGGATTATATCAGTGTTTTGTCTACTGAAATCAATGGAACTAAAATAAACAATTCTGTTTAATATTTTCAGTCTTTAGTTTATTCGATTTGCATGCTCTACATGTAAAATAGTATAAGATTAGATATAACAGTATAAAATTAGAAATATTTTATGAATGTCCATCCTTGTGTTTAATAATCCAAAAATGATTTTTAACACCGGCCATAGAAAGTCTTTCAGTGCTTTTCTGTTTGACTAACTGTGAACAAAAGAAAGTATAAACAATGCGAAAAGGAAAGTGTGTCACGATCTGAAAGAACATGATTAAAAGATACCTTTGATATAAGATCTTTAGCTCCTGGTGTTATTGTCGACGGCCACGGAATATTTATTGTCTTTATTTTAGCGTATGTTTCTTGTGTAGAATCACTGACAAAAGGAGGTGCACCAGATAGAAATTCGTAGCAGAGAATACCCAGACACCAATGATCGACGTATATGTCATAAGTTTGTCCTTTTACCATTTCTGGTGGCAAATAGTCTAATGTTCCGCAAAGTGTGGTTCTCCTAAGATCATTGATATTATTAGTAGTTTAAACAGTTTCACATAAACCGTTAACACAAACCGTACTCACTTGGACGATGGTGCATGAACAGACCATCCAAAGTCTGCCAATTTTATATCTCCCTCGTTCGTAAGCAGTATATTTTCTGGTTTTATATCCCTGTGAATTACATTGTTTCTATGGCAATATTCTAAAGCATCTGCAACTTGATAGGTATACTTTGCGGTTCTAAAAAATGGCAAAAAATTGCATATCAAATTCAGCATAATACAAAAATTATTTGTACGGTGATACATACAAATGTTCATTGAATACTTCATTGGGTTGACGTTTCAGTTCTTTATACAGTTCTCCCCCAGCTGCAAATTCTAATACAAGGTAAATGCGTTTTCTGTCATGGAAATAAGTCAACATCCGAAGAATATGAGGGTGGCTGAAAAACGAGACATCAAAATATACATTGAAAACTACAAGAACTTAGTTACAATTATGTATGGTCACCTTAAGTGTGTTTGAATCTCAATTTCACGCATTACTTGCTTCTCTACGCGGCCTTTCATTAATTCTACTTTATACAATGTCTTTAAAGCAACCATGTATTGCGTCAATTTCTCTCTAGCTAAATAAACACGGCCAAATTTACCACGACCCAATGGTGCGCCAATTTCAAAATCATTCAGGCTCCATTGATATCTATAAAATAAAGTTATTAATTTTGTAATATTTTTGTGACCGTACATTACTAAAAGTTGACAAACATATTAACTTTTCAATGTAATAATGAAACAAATTTAGCAGACCTTGAACCTCTGTTATTAACGTGTTCCTGCATTTTTTCCAACATATCGGAAACAATCTCTTCATAATCGGGTGGAACATTATCAGGCACTTTAAATGGTTCCCTGAGTGCCATAATTAATTTTGACTGTTCTTAAGAAATGATGTGTCTTAACTTTCCACCTGTGAAACTATACCATTGTTTGATTTGTGAAGCAATTCAGTATATATTCGAATAAAATACGTGTTGTATGTTTCACATACTCTGAAATACCTTTCTTCGCTGTTAACTGCGCCGAGTATCCAATAAATTCTGAACAAAACCATCAAACGTCGTACAGTTTTAGAAGCCTTTCAAGATTATTCCCTCGCTTTAACTGACATGCCCGATTCAAACTGATTCAAACATTTAATTGCATGGCGATGTAAGAGCCATCTGGAAATTACATTATTCGACATAAAAGCTCTCATAGATATATTCATGCATCTGTATCAGCGTCTGCCGGTATTCATGTTTCTAATATCGGGAAGAAAATTCATTTATGAACGGTAATGAATTTTAACGGATTTTTCAAAACTTCAACAGGAAAGCATTGATATATTGGTTTTTATTCAACTGTAATTGATTCTTGCCGTTTCTGCCATAAGACATAATGCAAATTCTGGCAACATTTATTTTCGTGCGCATTCAGCGACAGTGGTGCCTTTTGTGGCTAAATCTCTAAGATTGGGTCAGGGGTTAGGGTAGGAAACAAAGGAGAAAATCTCAAATTAATTTTGATTTTATATTCAAATTGAATTATTTATTTATAATTAATCCTATTTAGTTTCCGACTATTTGTCAATTAATATTAATAAATTTCTTCTTTCTTTTACAGATTTCGAGGGAAAATGTAACCATGGCTCGAAAGAACATATAGATGGCCAGGACGATCACTGAACAAGTAAGATCGATACTATCGATGCTATTTAAGAATCGAAATCAAAACCCAACGTCGTGTCGTACATTCTTCAAGGAGGGAAAGACTTGAGTGTGAGTACCAATTGTCTTTTCAATTATACTGTGTTATTTGTCATCTTCTTTCAAACAATGAATGAACAAGTAATAAATATTCAATTTGAGTTATTTATATCTTATGAATTCGGATTTTCTGTTGTGTCGTGACGAACAATTGCATTTGAATTCGTGTCGTGCGATGGAAGTCAAGGTTACTTAATTTCCGATCGAAATCAATTTTGTCTTTATATTCAAATGGAATTATTTATTTGTTATTAATTTCGATTTACTTTCTGACTGTTTTCGATTGAAATGAATGAATTTGTCATTTGTCTCAGAATCCT